>JAHHZJ010000666.1:0-32459 GCA_021437245.1 Aegilops speltoides | reverse complement strand
CAAAAGAATCAATGTTTAATCATTTTGATATGACCTCTAATCTTGGTGATGATTCTGTGTCGAATGACTCATTGCATGTTTGCTTATCTAAGCATGTTGTAGCATGTAAATTTTATTCAAATAAGGTTTATTCACCAATGTTGGGATGGTTTAATGATGAACATTGTCAATCTTTTGAAATAAATAAGAGCTTCACTTATATGTGCAAACTGAGTTGCAATATTTTCATGCCTTCTAGTTCTTGTGCTAATTTGTTGGCTTTAGATTTTATGAACTATGCAAGTTACTCATCTATTCCTGTGTCATATATGCAAAAATCAAGGGAAGTAAAAATGGATGACGTAGACATATACAACATGTACACCTTGTCTCTTTTGTTAGCCACATTTCAGATTAAGCAATGCCGAGGACGGCTTTGTTTTCAAGAAGGGGAGGATGATGAGGACATGACTACCTTGGATAAGACCAAAAATATTGCATACATGCATATTTGTTAGGTGATTTCTAGTGCAAACTATTCAATAATATATTTATGTTATTCAGAACAAAAATACTTCACATCCTTTTGTGTTTTGTCTAATTGCAGGTGTATGGGACATTTGTACAATCCACATATGAAGATAAGGGAAAAGGAGAAGTTTAGGTGCTGTTCAAAAAGTCTTCTCACGTCACTTTTGGGCCAAGAGAAGATAGAGTCCAAGTCTCTCACGTTCTGGATTCAGATTCGGACTGCACAGACATACCTGACTCAAAACGTCAACAACTTTTTCATACGGACTCCGAATTGGGTGATCCTTTTTTTGTTGAAAAGTAGATTTCATGCTCTTTCCAGAACAGTCGGAATCACCTTAAAATACGTCCGGAGCGTTGAGTTATAGACGAAACAATCTGACGCTGCACCAGAATCCGAGTCAAACTATAAGTCCAAAGGTGTTACGTCACCTCCACTTGGGCCCATTGGCCTTGTACGACATAGGATTAGTTTTAGGCTGCCTTGGGACGTTCTCCCACCTCCTTGGCTGCCACCCCTTGCTCCTATATAAATAGATCCATCTAGTAGCTTTTTCCTTGGGATTTGTTTAGTTAAAAGTTAGCCATTGCAACTTCGTGTACTTCGTTTGTGTCCAATGACCAGACCAAGGCCGCTTACGGATCCCCACCTTTATTAATACTTCATATATACTCGCAATATTCAGATTGCTTTTATCATATTCTTGCTTGTTCTTCGATTGCTTGCAGGAATAGACCTTCGTGGTCAGGTTGATTGTGCTCCGGCGTGGTCAATAACCTCTCGGAGTTGGTTTAGCGATTGCTAAGGCGCAACGTCGTGCACGTTTGTAGTCGGATCATCAAAGTCATCTTCACCAAATCGATAGTTATCATCTCATCGAAAGATCGGGACACCCCGCCTTTATCACGCTGCTACCGCTGTTGGTGCTTCTTTGGCTCCTGCTACTGCTGCTGCTGGTACCGAGGAGGATGATTATGTGGGAGATTACGAGGATGAAGTTGATCAACTTCAGAACTACGTGCAACAACCAGCACCACAACCACCAGGTCGTCCACATGCAAATAATGGCAATGTTAGGGCTCCCCCTCAGGTACGAGATCATGACCATCTCCCTAAACTGAAATTGAATATTCCACCATTTGAGGGTAGATATGTTCACGATATATATCTTACTTGGGAGTTAGAAGCTGAACAACGATTTACATGTTTACAATATCCTGAGGAGAGACGTGTTCAATTTGTTTGTGCTTTTACTAGCTTTGCATGTGTTTGGTGGTCTGAACATTGTAGATTATATCCTGCTCCACTACTTGGGCTGCTTTGAAAACTGCTATGCGTGCTCGTTGGGTTCCACCATATTATCAACGTGAATTACTTCAAAAATTGCAGCGCTTAAGACAAGGTAAACATTCGTAGAAGAATATTATCGGGAATTGCAAACTGCTTGATTAGATGTGGTATTGTTGAGGAGAATGAAGCTATGCTTGCACGCTTTGGGTGGATTAAATAGAGATATTCAGACCATTCTAGACTATAAGGATTATAATAATATCACTCGTTTATTCCATCTTGCTTGTAAAGTTGAACGTGAAGTGCAGGATCGACAGCATTGGTGCGCACTAACTTTTCTCGCAGGTCGACCTTCATCATGGACACCACGTGCATCATCTACTTCCACCGCACCGTCACCTCCTTCAGTGCCACCTCCAACCGTGATATAAGAAAGCGTGCACAACCACCACTATCTCGCCAAGAGCACACTGCCGGCTCTGCACCTGACACACTTCTTCTTCTTCCATGGCGTCAACAGGCACACAAGTTATATTATTTGTCGTCGTTGTAAGGGAAGAGGACATTTTATGAGAGAATGCAAATCTCAGCGTATGATGATTGCTCTTGAGGATGGTGGGTATGAGTCCGCTAGTGACTATGATGAGGAGACTTTGGCTCTTATTACACATGAGGAACACGGTGGAGATGATTCGATCATGAGACACAATACATGGCTGCTGAAGATGCTGACAGTATGAATGTTTAGTTGCTCAACGTGTTTTGAATGTGCAGGTTACACAAGCTGAGCAAAATCAGAGGCATAATTTGTTCCATACAAAGGGAGTTATGAAGGAACGTTCTATTCAAGGCCATCATAGATGGAGGGAGCTGCAACAACTTGGCGAGCATGGAGATGGTGGAGAAGCTATCTCTCACCACAAGACCACATCCACATCCTTACTACATCCAATGGTTCAACAACAGCGGCAAGGTTAAGGTAACACGTCTGTTCGTGTGCATTTTAGTATCTCTACATATGCTGATTATGTTGATTGTGATGTGGTACCTATGCAAGCATGTTCCTTGTTACTTGGTAGACCATGGCAATTTGATAAAATTACAGACACCATGGTAGAAACAATCAAGATACTCTTGTTCATAAGGATAAAAATATTACTTTGCTTCCTATGACTCCTGAGTCCATTTTGAAAGATGATATTAATAGAGCTAATAAAGCAAAACAGGAGAAAAATAAGAGTGAAAATCAGATTGTGGCAAAAGAATTTGAGCAACACATGAAGCCTAACAATAAACCATCTACTGTTGCTTCTGAAATTAAATTGAAAAGTGCATGTTTACTTGCCACCAAATCTGATATTGATGAGCTAGATTTTAGCAAATCTATTTGCTATGCTTTTGATGAGGACATCAATACCATTGTTACACCCACAACCCCTCTTGTTACATATCATGGGACCAATTACTAGAGCTCGCGCAGATGCCAATTAAATTACCGGTACTTTCGCTTCTTGGTAATGATTCTAATGTTCATGAGAATATGATGTCGCTTAAATTGGATACATTTGTTTTGCTTACAAATGAAGGGCCTAGCTTGGAGAAGGATGAACATTGGAGCAAGAACATGCATGGAGTTGATGGCATGCAAGGGGATCAAGAACGGAGTTACAAGTGATGATTTCGTGACTTTGAAGCCACCATAAGGAGTGCATGAAGCCTTGGACGAAATATACAAGATGCCACTTCATAATATTCGTCCATAGGCTATTCTAGGTGTCACGTCACCTTTTATTGGGCCAGGCCCATGTACTTTCGAAATACTTAAGTATAGGCTATTTTTAGAGTCCGTATGTGTGGGGAAACAAGAGTTAGGGTTGGTTTCGACCCCACCCTCAAGGGCAACGAAATTCCTCCTTTTCCCCATATATACAGCCCTTAGGGCGTCGTTTAGACTTCGGTTTTGTTTAGATTAAAAGTTCGCCATAGCTGCAACTTCAGCATTTCGCTTGTGTTCAACGACTGCACAAAGGCGCCACGAAACCCCACCTTGATCAATAAAGCTTTCATCTTATATTCGCAATATCCAGATTGCAATCTCAGTTTCTTGCTTGTTCTTCGCTTGCTCGCAGAAATGCAGACCTTCGTGGTCGTTGATCGTGCTCCGCGTGGTCAATAACCTCTCGAGTTGGTTTAGCGATTGCTAAGGCGCGACTTCCTCGCCGTTAGTAGTCGGATCGTCAAAGTCGACTTCCACCAAAGCGAAATCCACCATCTCATCGAAGACGAGACACCTTTGCCTCTATATCAAGTGGTATCGATTTCCGTGTTGCTCGGTGAGATTTTACAGCTTTTCATAGTTTAGATCGAGTCTGTTCTTCATACCTATAGTCCACGAAAAAGCCAAAAATTTTTATTAGGGTTAGTTGATCCCATCCGAACCAATCGAGCCTTTGCATAATCTTTTCAGATTTGCTTTGTTGAATTTGCGGTTGCATAAATCGTGTCAAGTTGCGGTCTTAGCGTCTAGTCTTTTAGAGTTTGAGTTCATTCACGAGTTGTCACGTTGCACTGCCATATATCACCACCGCATCATCACCGCCAATCCGAATCCATATCGCCACCACATATCCGCCGCCATCACGCCAATCCGAGTTCACCCGCAACATATATCCGCCACACGTCCGAAGTTCCACCAGATTCATCTCGCCACCATCCGAGTTCCACCAGATTCATCTCCGCCACCATCCGAGTTCCACCAGACTCATCTCTCGCCACGATCCTAGTCCGAGTCCAAGAATTGTTGCATTGTTCTCGATTTCCAGATCACGCGATACTCCGAGTCGTGATGAGAAGGACTCCAACTTCCGAGCCATCCGCAGAAGAAAAATAGTTCCGCTTTCAAAAAAAAATTACGGCTAGGCGGTTTTTAGACCATTTGTAGACTTTTTTCAAAAAAAAATTGTTGCGGAGCAAAAAAATCAGTGTGTGCTCCTCCCTTGTTTACGTGCGGTACCGTGATTTTGTTAGTGTTCTAGGCTCGCGTCTCTAGCACTTTGTCTAGCCTAGGACCAAAGACCTGCATCTGCAAATCGTTGAGCGCTTATTCAACTTTGCATCTCGAATTGATTATTGTTGACCCTTTTGCTACCATATTATAAGCCTTCCTAGCTCCACATACATCTCGTCGTGCGTTTGACTCTCCCCGCAATCGCTCTATCCAAGCTTTTGAGAGTTTTGATTACAACGGTTGCGATCACCGCCTCTTCGGGTAAGAACTGGTAAGAATTTGAGATTTGCTTGACGGATTTGTGACACCCACCACCACCTCTTGTTAGTAGTCTGAGGATCATATTCTTGTGTGTTTCTATTGTTGCTAACCATGGCAGGATCACAAGTCGATTTAGATCGATTGGGGAGAACTCGACGAACAAACAGCTACATGATAAATTTCAGCAAATGATGAGTGGACAGTGCAAGATGTGCTAAACAGATTTGACGAGGCCATGGAGAAGATAGATGGCATTGAGAAGACGTTTGAAACAAAGCTTGATAGCAAGTTTGATGAATTGCTTGCGCGTTTTCCACAACCACCGCCGGCTGCACCTATCGCACCTCTGCAGAACGACAACAACTTCGCCCCTTCCGAATCAAGATGGGCGAGCTCAACGTATTCCTATTGAGCCAGACAAAATTCTGGCGCCATTGCTCTCGCTGTTGGTGCTTCTTTGGCTCCCTGCCATCGCTGCTGCTGGTACCGAGGAGGATGATGAGTATGTGGGTGATTACGAGGATGAGGTTGATCAACATCAAGACTACGTGCAACCACCAAAGCACCATAACCACCAGGTCGTCCACATGCAAATAATGGCAATGTTAGGGTTCCCCTCAGTGCGAGATCATGACCATCTCCTAAACTGAAATTGAATATTCCATCATTTGAGGGTAGATATGTTCCCGATATATATCTTACATGGGAGTTAGAAACCGAACAACGATTTACATGTTTACAATATCCTCGGGAGAGACGGTTTCTGCTGCTGTGTTTGTGCTTTCACTAGCTTTGCATGTGTTTGGTGGTCGAACATTGTAGATATATCCTGCTCCAGCTACTTGGGCTGCTTTGAAAACTGCTATGCGTGCTCGTTGGGTTCCACCATACTATCAACGTGAATTACTTCAAAAATTGCAGCGCTTAAGACAAGGAAAAATTTCTGTAGAAGAATATTATCGGGAATTACAAACCGGCTTGATTAGATGTGGTATTGTTGAGGACAATGAAGCTATGCTTGCACGCTTTACGGGTGGATTAAATAGAGAGATTCAGACCATTCTAGACTATAAGGATTATAATAATATTACTCGTTTATTCCATCTTGCTTGTAAAGCTGAACATGAAGTGCGGATCGGCGAGCATTGGCGCCACTAACTTTTCTGCAGGTCGACCTTCATCATGGACACCACGTGCATCATCTACTTCCACCGCACCATCACCTCCTTGGTGCCACCTCCAACCGTGATACAAGAAAGCGAGCACAACCACCACTATTTGCCAAGAGCACACTGCCGGGCTCTGCACAGAGTTCTTCTTCTTCCATGGCGTCAACAGGGCACACAAGTGATATTATTTGTCGTCGCGTTGTAAGGGAAGAGGACATTTTATGAGAGAATGCAAATCTCAGCGTGTGATGATTGCTCACGAGGATGGTGGGTATGAGTCGCTAGTGACTACGATGAGGAGACTTTGGCTCTTATTACACATGAGGAACACGGTGGAGATGATTCGATCATGAGACACAATACATGGCTCTTTGAAGATGCCGACAGTATGAATGTTTAGTTGCTCAACGTGTTTTGAGTGCGCAGTTACACATGCCGAGCAAAATCAGAGGTATAATTTGTTCCATACAAAGGGAGTTGTGAAGGAACGTTCTATTCGCGTCATCATAGATGGAGGAGCTGCAACAACTTGGCTAGCATGGAGATGGTGGAGAAGCTATCTCTCACCACAAGACCACATCCACATCCTTACTACATCCAATGGTTCAATAACAGCAGAAGGTTAAGGTAACACGTCTTTGTTCGTGTGCATTTTAGTATCACTACATATGCTGATTATGTTGATTGTGATGTTTTACCTATGCAAGCATGTTCCTTATTACTTGGTGACCATGGCAATTTGATAAAAATTCAGACACCATGGTAGAAACAATCAATATACTCTTGTTCATAAGGATAAAAATATTACTTTGCTTCCTATGACTCCTGAGTCCATTTTGAAAGATGATATTAATAGAGCTAATAAAGCAAAACAGGAGAAACATAAGAGCGAAAATCAGATTGTGGCAAAAGAATTTGAGCAACAAATGAAGCCTAATAATAAACCATCTAGTGTTGCTTCGAAATTAAATTGAAAAGTGCATGTTTACTTGCCACCAAATCTGATATTGATGAGCTAGATTTTAGCAAATCTGTTTGCTATGCTTTTGTGTGCAAAGAGGCATTATTTTCATTCGAGGACGTGCCTTCCTCTTTGCCTCCTCGCTGTCACTAACATTTTGCAGAGTTCGCCGACGCCTTTCCACAAGGCGTGCCACCGGATTACCACCTATTCGAGGGATTGAGCATCAAGTTGATTTAATTCCCGGTGCATCATTACCCAACCATGCGCCATACCGTACCAATCCAGAGGAGACGAAGGAGATTATGCGTCAAGTACAGGAGCTGCTCGACAAAGGTTATATACGCGAATCCCTTAGTCCTTGTGATGTTCCTATTATTCTAGTGCCAAAAAAGGATGGTACATCACGTATGTGTGTTGATTGTAGAGGCATTAATAATATTACTATTCGTTATCGTCACCCTATTCCTAGGCTAGATGATATGCTTGATGAATTGAGTGGCTCTACAGTATTCTCCAAAGTGGATTTGCATAGTGGATACCATCAAATTCGTATGAAATTGGGAGATGAATGGAAAACAGCATTTAAAACTAAGTTTGGTTTATATGAATGGTTAGTCATGCCTTTTGGGTTAACTAATGCACCTAGTACTTTCATGAGACTAATGAACGAAGTTTTACGTGCTTTCATTGGACGGTTTGTGGTAGTCTATTTTGATGATATACTGATTTATAGCAAATCTTTGGAAGAATATTTGGAACATTTACGTGCTGTTTTTAATGCTCTACGTGATGCACGTTTGTTTGGTAATCTTGGGAAGTGCACCTTTTGCACCGACCGAGTATCTTTTCTTGGCTATGTTGTTACTCCACAGGGCATTGAAGTTGATAAAGCCAAGATTGAAGCTATTGAGAGTTGGCCGCAGCCCAAAACGGTCACACAAGTGAGGAGTTTTCTTGGACTCGTTGGTTTCTATAGGCGTTTTGTGAGAGATTTTAGCACAATTGCTGCACCTCTCAATGAGCTTACAAAGAAGGATGTGCCTTTTGTTTGGGGTACTGCACAGGAAGAAGCCTTCACGGTATTAAACACAAGAAGGGTAAAGAAAATGTTATTGCTGATGCATTGTCTCGTCGTTATACTATGCTTTCACAACTTGACTTTAAAATATTTGGTTTGGAGACCATCAAAGATCAATATGTGCATGATGCTGAATTTAGCGATGTATTACAGAATTGTAAAGAAGGTAGAACATGGAACAAGTTCGTGCGTTAATGATGGATTTGTGTTTCGTTCTAACAAGCTATGCATTCAACTAGCTCCGTTCGTCTTTTGTTGTTGCAGGAGGCGCATGGAGGAGGACTAATGGGACACTTTGGCGTGAAGAAGACGGAGGATATACTTGCTACACATTTCTTTTGGCCAAAGATGAGGCGGGATGTTGAGCGTTTTGTTGCTCGCTGCACTACATGTCAAAAAGCTAAGTCACGACTCAATCCTCATGGTTTATATATGCCTTTGCCTGTACCTAGTGTTCCTTGGGAGGATATATCTATGGACTTTGTTTTAGGTTTACCACGAACAAAGAAGGGGAGGGATAGCATATTTGTTGTCGTGGATAGATTCTCGAAAATGGCACACTTTATACCATGTCATAAAAGCGATGATGCTGTTAATGTTGCTGATTTGTTCTTTCGTGAAATTATTCGGTTGCATGGTGTGCCAAATACTATTGTTTCAGATCGTGATACTAAATTTCTTAGCCACTTTTGGAGATGTTTATGGGCTAAGTTGGGGACTAAACTGCTTTTTAGTACTACTTGTGATAGAGGCGGGGTGTCCCGATCTTTCGATGAGATGATAACTATCGATTTGCTGGAGACGACTTTGACGATCTGACTACAAACGTGCACGACGTTGCGCCTTAGCAATCGCTAAACCAACTCCGAGAGGTTATTGACCACGCCAGAGCACAATCAACCTGACCACGAAGGTCTATTCCTGCAAGCAATCGAAGAACAAGCAAGAATATGATAAAAGCAATCTGAATATTGCGAGTATGTATGAAGTATTGATAAAGGTGGGGATCCGTAGCGGTCTTGGTCTGTCGTTGGACACAAACGAAGTACGAAGTTGCAATGGCTAACTTTTAACTAAACAAATCCCAAGGGAAAAGCTACTAGATGGATCTACTTATATAGGAGCAAGGGGTGGCGGCCAAGGAGGTGGGAGAACGTCCCAAGGCAGCCTAAAACTAACCCTAGGTCGTACAAGGCCAATGGGCCCAAGTGAAGGTGACGTAACACCTTTGGACTTGTAGTTTGACTCGGATTCTGGTGCAGCGTCAGATTGTTTCGTCCATAACTCAACGCTCCGGACGGCTTTTAAGGTGATTCCAACTGTGCTGGAAAGCGCATGAAATCTACTTTCCAACAAAAAAAGAATCACCCAATTCGGAGTCCGTATGAAAAAGTTGTTGACGTTTTGAGTCAGGTATGTCTGTGCAGTCTGAATCTGAATCCAGAACGTGAGAGACTTGGACTCTATCTTCTCTTGGCCCAAAAGTGACGTGAGAAGACTTTTGAACAACACCTAAACTTCTCCTTTTCCTTATCTTCATATGTGGATTGTACAAATGTCCCATACACCTGCAATTAGACAAAACACAAAAGTATGTGAAGTATTTTTGTTCTGGATAACATAAATATATTATTGAATAGTTGCACTAGAAATCACCTGACAAATATGCATGTATACAATATTTTTGGTCTTATCCAAGGTAGTCATGTCCTCATCATCCTCCCCTTCTTGAAAACAAAGCCGTCCTCGGCGTTGCTTAATCTGAAATGTGGCTAACGAAAGAGACAAGGTGTACATGTTGTATATGTATACGTCATCCATTTTTACTTCCCTTGATTTTTGCATATATGACAGATGAATAGATGAGTAACTTGCATAGTTCATAAAATCTAAAGCCAACAAATTAGCACAAGAACTAGAAGGCATGAAAATATTGCAACTCAGTTTGCACATATAAGTGAAGCTCTTATTTATTTCAAAAGATTGACAATGTTCATCATTAAACCATCCCAACATTGGTGAATAAACCTTATTTGAATCAAATTTACATGCTACAACATGCTTAGATAAGCAAACATGCAATGAGTCATTCGACACAGAATCATCACCAAGATTAGAGGTCATATCAAAATGATTAAACATTGATTCTTTTGCATCAACAATTAATTCAATGGGTGCTCTTAAAATTGTTGGTATTTCAGTTGTTTGATCACATGGCAAAGTCAAATTATCAACATAACCCTCTAAAATAGGTGGAGATACTAAAATGCACACGAACAGTACGTGTTACCTTAACCTTGCCGCTGTTGTTGAACCATTGAATGTAGTAAGGATGTGGATGTGGTCTTGTGGTGAGAGATAGCTTCTCCACCATCTCCATGCTAGCCAAGTTGTTGCAGCTCCCTCCATCTATGATGACGCGAATAGAACGTTCCTTCACAACTCCCTTTGTATGGAACAAATTATGCCTCTGATTTTGCTCAACTTGTGTAACCTGCACACTCAAAACACGTTGAGCAACTAAACATTCATACTGTCGGCATCTTCAGCAGCCATGTATTGTGTCTCATGATCGAATCATCTCCACCGTGTTCCTCATGTGTAATAAGAGCCAAAGTCTCCTCATCATAGTCACTAGCGGACTCATACCCACCATCCTCGTGAGCAATCATCACACGCTGAGATTTGCATTCTCTCATAAAATGTCCTCTTCCCTTGCAACGACGACAAATAATATCACTTGTGTGCCTGTTGACGCCATGGAAGAAGAAGAGCTCTGTGCAGGTCCGGCGGGTGTGCTCTTGGCGAGATAGTGGTGGTTGTGCATGCTTTTCGTGTATCACGGTTGGAGGTGGCACCACGGAGGTGCCGTGTAGCAGAACGTGTGGAAGTAGATGATGCACGTGGTGTCCATGATGAAGGTCGACCTGCAGAAAAGTTAGTCCGCGCCAATGCCTGTCGAGACTGCACTTCAAGTTCAGCTTTACAAGCAAGATGGAATAAACGAGTGATATTATTATAATCCTTATAGTCTAGAATGGTCTGAATCTCTCTATTTAATCCACCCAGAAAACGTGCAAGCATAGCTTCATTCTCCTTAACAATACCACATCTAATTCCTGATAATATTCTTCTACAGAATTTTTTCCTTGTCTTAAACGCTGCAATTTTTGAAGCAATTCACGTTGATAATATGGTGGAACCCAACGAGTACGCATAGCAGTTTTCAAAGCAGCCCAAGTAGCTGGAACAAGATATAATCTACAATGTTCAGACCACCAAACACATGCAAAGCTAGTGAAAGCACAAACAGCAGCAGGAACACGTCGCTCCTCAGGATATTGTAAACATGTAAATCGTTGTTCAGTTTCTAACTCCCAAGTAAGATATATATCAGGAACATATCTACCCTCAAATGGTGGAATGTTCAATTTCAGTTTAGGGAGATGGTCATGATCTCGTATCCGAGGGGAGCCCTAACATTGCCATTATTTGCATGTGGACGACCGGTGGTTGTGGTGCCGGTGGTTGCACGTGGTTCGATGTTGATCAACCTCATCCTCGTAATCTCCCACATAATCATCCTCGCCGGTACCAGCAGCAGCAGATGGCGTAGGAGCCAAAGAAGCACCAACAGCGAGTAGCGGCGGCACCAGAATTTTGTCTGGCTCAATAGGAACACGCCGAGCTCGTCCATCTGATTCGGAAGGGGCGTGGTTGTTGTCGTTCTTGAGGTGCGATAGGTGCAGCCGCGGTGGTTGTGGAAAACGCGAGCAATTCATCAAACTTGCTATCAAGCTTTGTTTCAAACGTCTTCTCAATGCCATCTATCTTCTCCATGGCCTCGTTAAATCTGTTTAGCACATCTTGCACCTGTCCAATCATCATTTGTTGAAACTTATCAGGTTCTCCCAATCAGTCTCATCGGCTTGTGATCCTACCATGGCTAGCAGCAATAGAAACACACAAGAATATGATCCTCTGAGACTACTAGGAAGTGGTGGTGGTGGTGTGGTGGACGGTCACAAATCCGTCAAGCAAATCTCAATTCTTACCAGTTCTTACCCGATGGCAAAGCGATGATCGGCAACTGTTGTAGTCAAAACTCTCAAAGCTTGGATATAGCGATTACCAAGGAGAATCAAACGCACGACGTAGATGTATGTGGAGCTGGGAAGGCTTATAATATGGTAGCAAAACAGGTCAGCAATAATCAATTCAGAGATGCAAAGTTGAATAAACGCTCAACGACGGTTCTGTGCTGGTCCTAGGCTAGACCGTGTTAGAGACGCGAGCCTAGAACACTAACAAAATCACGGCGCTGCACGTAAACAAGGAAAAAGCACACACTGGATTTTTTTTTTCGCTTTTTTTTGCACTGCTTTTATTTTTTTGCACTGCTTTTTTTTTTGCGGAAAATCACTATAATGGCGAGTGTCTCAAAACTCTTCCCAGGTCAAACTGACAGGATGGGATCAAAATTTTTTCGACCAATTTTTTTTCGACTGCCCGGACCCAAAAACTGGAAACGGGTCAAAAAAACTTTCTATAACGGCGACTGTCTCAATACGCTTAGAAACACCTAAAAATAGGATAGCCAGAAATTTTTTTGTCCCGTGCGTTTTTGGAAAATTTTGGGCCTAAAGGGAGGGTGGTTTCCGGACGGCAAAAGATTGCTGGAATCCGAAACCTACTCGGACAAGGAAACACGAATCGGAAATTAGATGGATCCCGAAAACAAACCTAATATGCAAGGAACTCGGATTGGTGGTGGATATATGGTGGAAGGATATGGCAGCGGTGGTGGTATATGATAGCGGTGGTGGTATATGGATACGGATTCGAAGCGGTGGCGGATAAGCGGTGGTGGTAGATGGCAGGGGCGATGATGATGGTGCGGCGGCGTGACAACTTATGACCGAACTCGAAACTCTAAAAGACTAGACTCTAAGACCAGCAAGTAGACCGCGACGATGCAACCGCAAATTCAACAACGCAAAATCTGAAAAAGATTATGCAAAGGCTCGATTGGTTCGGATATGATGAACTAACCCTAATTTTTTTGTGGCTTTTTCGTGGATCAGAGGTATGAAGAACAGACTCGATCTAAACTACGAAAAGCTGTAAAATCTCACCGAGCAAACCGGAAATCGATACCACTTGATAGAGGCAAAGGTGTCCGTCTTTCGATGAGATGGTGGATTTCTCTCTGGTGGAAGTCGACTTTGACGATCCGACTACTGAACGTCGCGAGGGCGTCGCGCCTTAGCAACCGCTAAACCAACTCCGAGAGGTTATTGACCACGCGAGCACGATCAACGACCACGAGTCTGCATTTCCTGCGAGCAAAGGAAGAACAAGCAAGAAACTGAGATTGCGATATGGATATTAAGAATATAAGATGAAAGCTTTATTGATCAAGGTGGGGTTCTGTGACGCCTTTATGCAGTCGTTGAACACAAGCGAAATGCGCGAAGTTGCAGCTATGGCGAACTTTTAATCTAAACAAAACCCAAAGTCTAACGACGCCCTAAGGGCTGTATATATGGGGAAAAGGAGGAATTTCGTGGCCCTTGAGGATGGGGTCCAAACCAACCCTAACTCTTGTTTCCCCACACATACGGACTCTAAAAATAGCCTATACTTAAGTATTTCGAAATTACATGGGCCTGGCCCAATAATAAGGTGACGAAGACCTAGAATAGCCTATGGACTAATATTATGAAGTGGCATCTTGTATATTTCGTCCAAGGCTTCATGCACTCCTCATGGTGGCTTCAAAGTCCTGAAATCATCACTTGTAACTCCGTTCTTGATCCCCTTGCACATGCCATCAACTCCATGCGTGTTCTTGCTCCAATGTTCATCCTTCTCCAAGCTAGGCCCTTCATTTGTAAGCAAAACAAATGTATCCAATTTTAGCAAATCATATTCTCATGAACATTAGAATCATTACCAAGAAACGAAAGTACACGGTAATTTAATTGGCGTCTTGTGAGCTCTAGTAATTGGTCCCAGATATGTAACAATGAGGGGCTGGGTGTAACAATGGTATTGATGTCCTCATCAAGCTAGGCCCTTCATTTGTAAGCAAAACAAATGTATCCAATTTAGGCAACATCATATTCTCATGAACATTAGAATCATTACCAAGAAACAAAAGTACACGGTAATTTAATTGGCGTCTTGCGAGCTCTAGTAATTGGTCCCGTATATGTAATAGTAGGGGCTGTGGGTGTAACAATGGTATTGATGTCCTCATCAGACCCGGAGGTAGCTCATCAGGGAAAACATCTTGAAATTCCTGCAAAAGAGATTGAAACACCAAAGGTAGCTCATGGGTGATGTTAGTTTTTGGTTCTCCATCCTTGCACACAAGGACAAAGTGCATCACACTCGATGGGTTCGCTCACACTTCTCTCATCTCACTTTTGGTGGCAAATAATATGAGGTTTTTCTCTCTAGGCGAAGAGGCACTCAAGTTTGGCTTGTGGCTCTCACTCACTTTTTGGTGGCTCACTTTCTCACTCTTCTCTCTTTGGTTGGTGGCTTGTTTGTCGGCTATCACTTGACTAGGAGACATGGGTCGTAGGACATATTCTTTGCCTTTCCTCTTGAAGCTATAGTGGTTTGTAAGCCCATTGTGGTAGACACCATGGTCGAATTGCCATGGCCGACCAAGGAGTAGGTTGCAAACGGTCATTGGGACCACATCACACTCCAAAGTGTCCTCATATGCACCGATTTTGAATGATACTTGGACCGTATGCTCAACTCGTATAGTGCCTGATGAGAACATCAATACCATTGTTACACCCACAGCCCCTGCTGCTATACATACTGGACCAATTACTAGAGCTCGCGCACGCCAACTAAATTACCAGGTACTTTCGTTTCTTGGTAATGATTTTAATGTTCATGAGAATATGATGCTGCCTAAATTGGATACATTTGTTTTGCTTACAAATGAAGGACCTATCTTGGAGAAGGATGAACATTGGAGCAAGAACAAGCATGGAGATGATGGCATGCGCAAGGGGGACAAGAACGGAGTTAAAAGTGATGATTTCAGGACTTTGAAGCCACCATAATGAGTGCATGAAGTCTTGGACGAAATATACAAGATGCCACTTCATAAATTTCGTCCAGAGGCTATTCTAGGTGTTGCGTCACCTTATTGTTGGGCCAGGCCCATGTAATTTTGAAATACGTAAGTATAGGCTATTTTTAGAGTCCGTATGTGTGGGGAAACAAGAGATAGGGTTAGTTTTGGACCCCTCCACCAAGGGCCACGAAATTCACCCCCTCTTCCTCCATATATACAGCCCTTAGGGCACCGTTTAGACTTTGGGGTTTTGTTTAGATTAAAAGTTCACCACAGCTGCAACTTCGCGTACTTCGTTTGTGTTCAACAACCATACAAAGGCGTCACAGAACCCCACCTTGATCAATAAAGCTTTCATCTTATATTCGCAATATCCATATTGCAATCTCAGTTTCTTGCTTGTTCTTCGTTTGTACGCAAAGAAATGACCCTCGTGGTCGTTGATCGTGCTCGGCGTGGTCAATAACCTCTCGGAGTTGGTTTAGCGATTGCTAAGGCACGACGTCCTCGCACGTTCGTAGTCGGATCGTCAAAGTCGACTTCCACCAAAGCGAAATCCACCATCTCATCGAAAGACGGGACACCTTTGCCTCTATCAAGTGGTATCAGATTTCCAGGTTACTCGGTGAGATTTTACAGTTTTTCGTAGTTTAGATCGAGTCTGTTCTTCATACCTATAGTCCATGAAAAAGCCACAAAAAAAATTAGGGTTAGGTCATCTGATGTAGGGTGGAACCCTAATTCGTTGATCTTTCACGTTTGGAGGGGATCCTACGGGGAAAACACGAAGAACGCGCGGAAGAACGAGAGGAAATCACGGGGAAGAACGAGAGAGACACTCAACCGATAAGAGATCGATCACACAAGGTCTAGATCATCGAAGCACGAGTGATACATGGTCCAAAATCAACAAAGGAAAGATACAAAGGTAGCCGTTCTTCTCCCGGAGGAGGTCTTGAATCCACGAGGGGATCTTCCCTAGGTAGGGGTCTTGAATCCGATGGATCTTCTCCTAGACGGACGTCCTGATCTCCGAGGAGAAGTACCGGTGGATGAGCAAAGGCTCTCACACACAAATATGAGCTAATCCAATGCTAAGTCTCAAAGTGAGGAGAGGGGTCCTATATATAGAGTCCAGGGCGAAGGGTACGTGGGCTCAGCTCAACACGCGCGCGCAGGCGCTGGCGGATGATCCGGACGACGGTCCGGATGATCCGGGTGGGGGCCCGGATGAGCCGGAGGGTCGGCTGGTGGCGGCGACGGGCCGGATGTCCGGCTGGAGGTCCGGACGTCTGGGCGGGGTCCGGATGATCCGGGCCTGGGTCCGGACGTCCGGGCGGGGTCCGGATGATCCGGGCCTGGGTCCGGATGATCCGGCTTCAGCGTGGAGGTTCTGTTGCCTTCGGTGGAGTTAGCCGGATCGTCCGGACCGGGGTCCGGATCATCCGGGCTCTGTCCGGATCGTCCGGCCCTCCGTCCTGATCGTCCGGCCTCTCTGGTCCTGGTTGCTTTCTCCTCTCCGTCTTCGCGTATGTCTTCCGCTTCCGATTCTCCTTGCTTCCTAGCCTCCTCATGGTCGACTCCTTGGTGCCTGAGTATGCATAGAGTTTCCGTTTGAGGTAGTAACCATGTCTCATGTGAATCGAAGGGGAGTTGTGAGAGGAGTGATGTCACCTCGGTTTCAAGCTCTTGCACGTGCTCGAGTCGTCGGTCCTTGTGGTGTTGTAGGTGTTGATGTAGAGTCCATGGGGATGATGGAAGGATGCTCTGCATCATATCCCCTCCCTTCAAAAGGATCCGACCTCGGATCTAGTTCTTCATCACCATGGAAAGGCGAGAGGTCTTTGACGTTGAAGGTGTCGCTCACGTTGTACTTGTCGCTTGGTAGGTCGAGCTTGTAGGCGTTGTTGTTGTAGCGTGCTAACACCTTGAAGGGTCCATCGGCTCGAGGTAGAAGTTTGGACTTGCGTTCGTTGGGGAAGCGTTCCTTGCGAAGGTGTAGCCATACGAGATCGCCTATGTTGAAAATCATGGGTTGCTTGTTGATGTTGAGCTTGGTCGCTAGTCGTTGTACTTGGCGCTCGATGGTGTTTCTTGTATCTTCATGCATCTTCTTGATGTAGCTTGCACGGGCACTTGCGTCGAGGTTGGTGCGCTCTTGTAGAGGTAGAGGTAGGATGTCCAATGGGAACAATGGGTTGAAGCCGTAGACGACCTCGAAGGGGGACTTGCCGGTCGTTGAATGTCTTGCGCGGTTGTAGGCGTACTCGGCGATGGGTAAACATGTCTCCCACTCGATGTTCTTCTTGATCAACACGCGAAGTAGAGTGGAGAGCGTCCGGTTCGTACCTCCGTTTGGCCGTCGGTTTGAGGATGGTATGCGGATGAGAACATGAGCTTGATGCCGAGCTTGGCGCAAAGAGTCTTCCAAAAGTAACTCAAGAACTTGACGTCGCGGTCGGAGACGATTGACTTTGGTACTCCATGAAGGCGCAAGATTTCCCTACAAAAGAGATTTGCAATATGTGAAGCATCGTCTACCTTGTTGCAAGGAATAAAGTGTGCCATCTTAGAAAACCGATCTACAACCACAAACACGGAATCCTTTCCATTTTGAGTTCTAGGCAAACCAAGTACAAAGTCCATGCTAATGTCTTCCCAAGGTTGATATGGAATTGGAAGAGGCATGTAAAGACCACGAGATTGAGCTTTTGACTTAGCTTTGCGGCATGTAGAGCATCGGGTGGTGAAGTGTGAAACGTCTCGAAACATCTTTGGCCAAAAGTAGTTCTTGGAGAGCGTGGCGAAAGTCTTGTCGCGTCCAAAGTGTCCCATGAGTCCACCTCCATGAGCCTCTTGCAAAAGTAGCAAACGAAGAGAAGACTCGGGTATGCATAGTTTGTTAGCTCTCATAAGATAACCATCCTTGAGGTAATATTGTTCCCAAGATGTATGCGTCAAACATTTAGCATAATGGGGTGCAAAAGATGGATCACTAGCATACAAATCTTTGATATGCTCAAAACCAATAACATTCAACTAAAGTTGGGTGACAAGCGTGCATATGCGTGAAAGTGCATCGGCAACTACATTTTCCTTGCCCTTAATGTACTTGATCACATATGGAAAAGATTCAATAAATTCACTCCATTTGGCATGACGCTTGTTCAATTTTGTTTGACCTTTTAAGTACTTAAGCGTTTCATGATCGGTATGGATGACAAACTCATGAGGTCTAAGATAATGTTCCCAAACATTTAGCACACGCACTAAAGCATACAATTCTTTGTCATACACGGATAGTTAAGTTGAGCACCGAGAGTTTTTCACTAAAATAAGCAATGACTCGTTTTCTTGCATTAAAACTCCGCCAATTCGGTACCACTTGCATCACAATGGACCTCAAAAGTTTTGTCAAAATTGGGCAAAGCAAGAATTGGAGCATGCGTAAGCAAAGACTTGAGCTCATCAAAAGCGTTTGATTGCAAAGGTCCCCAAACAAAAGGAGTATTCTTCTTACTCAAAGCATGCAAAGGAGCTGCGATAGTGCTAAAGTTTTTCACAAGCGGCGATAAAACCCGCAAGACCAAGGAAACTTCGCACTTGTTGCAAATTGGTGGGTTGGGGCCAAGTTTTAATTGCTTTGATCTTAGTTTCATCAACATGGACACCCTTGGAAGAGACAACGAAACCCAAGAAAACCACTTTGTCAACTCCAAAAGTGCATTTCTTCAAGTTGGCATAAAGACTTTCTTTTCGAAGTGTTTGCAAAACAAGCTTAACATGATCAAGATGCTCTTTCATGGTTTTGCTAAACACAAGAATATCATCGAAGTAAACCACAACAAAGATTCCAATGTATGGGCGAAGTACATGACGCATAAGACGCACAAAAGTTCCGGGAGCTTCCGACAAACCCATGAGCATAACCAACCATTCATATAAGCCAAATTTTGTTTTAAAAGCAGTTTTCCATTCATCACCCTCATGAATGCGTATTTGATAATAGCCACTTTTAAGATCAATTTTGGAGAAAAAGTTGGCTCCACTAAGTTCATCAAGCATATCATCTAGGCGAGGAATGGGATGCCTATAGCGCACGGTGATAGCATTTATGGGTCTACAATCGAGCACTGGCGGAAACTTCCATCGGGCTTAGGCACAAGTATAACGGACACGGCACAAGGGCTTAAGCTTTCACGTACATGACCGTTGTCGAGTAGTTGTTGTACTTGCCGTTGAATCTCCTTGGTTTCTTCGGATTGACACGGTAGGGAGCTTTGTTTGGAAGTGGCGCTCGGGGATGAGGTCGATTCGATGCTCAATGCCTCAAGAGGAGGTAGACCGGAGGTAGCTCATCGGGAAACATCTTGAAATTCCTGCAAAGAGATTGAAACACCAAAGGTAGCTCATGAGTGGTGTTAGTTTGTGGTTCTCCATCCTTGCACACTAGGACAAAGTGCATCACACTCGATGGGTTCTCACACTTCTCTCATCTCATGTTTGGTGGCGAATAATATGAGGTTTTTCTCTAGGCTAAGAGGCGCTCAAATTTGGCTTGTGGCTCTCACTCACTTTTGGTGGCTCACTTTCTCCTCTTCTCTCTTTGGTTGGTGGCTTGTTTGTCGGCTATCACTTGACTAGGAGACATGGGTCGTGGGACATATTCTTTGCCTTTCATCTTGAAGCTATAGTGGTTTGTCGCCCATTGTGGTAGACACCACGGTCGAATTGCCATGGCCGACCAAGGAGGAGGTGGCAAACGGTCATTGGGACCACATCACACTCCAAAGTTTCCTCATATGCACCGATTTTGAAGGATACTTGGACCGTATGCTCAACTCGTATAGTGCCGGAGTCACTTAGCCATTGAACCTTGTATGGTTGCGGATGCTTCTTCTTGACCAATTGGAGCTTGGAGCATAGTTCTTCGCTTGCCAAGTTGTGGCAACTACCTCCATCGATGATGACCTTGACGGATCTCCCATTGATGCCGGCCTTTGTGTGGAAGATGTGTCATCGTTGGTCTTCTTCTTGGTGATGTTGAAGTGTCAAGACTTTGGAGACAACAAGAGCGGGCTTGTATCTTCATCACAAAAGACTTGATCATCTTCATCCTCGTTGATCTTGGTGCATGGCCACTTGATCAATAGCGTCCATTTCATCTTCACTCATTGAGTCGTAGGTGCCATCGTCGTTGAGTATCATGGTCCGCTTGTTGGTGCATTCATATGACTTGTGGCCTCGGCCGCCGCAAGTAAAGCACTTGAGGGAGCTTGTCTTGACGGTCTCATCGTTTGGAGTAGATGATGAAGCACGCGGCTTGGAGTTGCTTGTAGTAGGAGGAGGACGACTTGAACTTCTAGAAGTTTTCTTGTAACTTGACTTGTCGTCGTTGCTAGGAGAAGGCTTGGTTGATGTCGAAGTTGGAGTAGATGTTGAAGCTTGGTTGTTGGAGAGGCCGTATGTCTTGGATGAGTACTTGGCGTACTTGAAGTCATCTTGCACTTGTCGTTCCGCCTTTGTAGCTTGATGCACGAGCTCAATGAGGTTGGAGTAGGGTTGGAAGTCGGCAATCTTCTTGATGGGATGGTTGAGTCCGTTCAAGAATTGTGCCATTGTTTGCTCATCATCCTCCGTGACATTGGCTCGAATCATGGCAATCTCCATTTCCTTGTAGTATTCTTCAACACTCTTTGTTCCTTGCTTGAGGAGTTGGAGCTTCTTGAAGAGATCACGGTTGTAGTAGGTGGGCACAAAGCGTGCTCTCATGACATCCTTCATTTGAGCCCAAGTGGTGATTGAAGGTTCACCTCGTGCTTGTCGGCGCTCAAGGACTTGTTCCCACCATATGAGCACATAGTCTTGGAACTCAAGTGATGCCATAGCGATCTTCTTCTCTTCCTGATAGTTGTGCAAACGAAAGATTTTGTCGACCTTCAATGCCCATAAGAGGTACTCTTCGGGATCATTGGTTCCATTGAACTTGGGCATTGTGAACTTGAGCTTGCCATAGCGGTGTTCTTCATTGTTTTGAGGTCGATGTTGGTGATGACGTTCTTGACGTGGAGGGTAATGATCCTCATGTTGCTCTTGTCGAGGAGGAAGTCCATGATCAACTTGCTCTTGTTGACCTTGAGGTTGAAGGTGAGCTTGAGGAGCTTGATGTTGCGCACGGGGATGGTAGTTCCTCTCTTGTATTTCTTCTCGAAGTGCTTCCTATTGATTGCGCCTTTCGCGATTCCGGTTGTCGAGAGCTCGAGTTGATGCTTGAAGGGCGCGTTCCGCCTTAAGAGCTTGTGCTTCGCGTTGTTGTTGTTGAAGACGTTTAGTCTCGGCTTCTTGTTGCTCTTGGTGTAGGCGCGCTCGTTCTTGTTCTTGTTGGTGACGAAGACGTTGTCGTTCTTGAGCTTGAGCAAACGCCATTTGGCTCGATTGAGGACGAGGAACTTCTTCATCAACTTGCTCTTGGAGATTCTTGTCGTGTAGCGGGTTGCGAGATGCATAGCGGTCTTGACGCTGCTGCTCGGCGGAGAATGTTCGATGACGGTGTACTTGTGTCGGAGAAGGAGTCGTCGGAGTGGCGACTTGAGTGGCTCCGTCTTGAGTGTGAAGAGGTAGAAGTACGCAGGTTCACCAACAAGGTGCGGATCTCGTCCATTCTTGCATCATTCTCTTTCTTGTCTTGCGTCGAGTTTGTTGTCGAAGTAATCTCGTATACGTTTCTCGAGAGTCGCAAGTCGGTGGAGAGGTTGTCGATGCGTTCGCTCAATGCTTGTTGCTCTTGATGGAGAGCTCTTTGCGCGCCAAAGAGGTGGCTCTTGGTGACGTATGATGACATGTCGTCGTCTTGTTCGATGAAGAGTGGATTTGTAGAAGAACTTGGCCTGTCCATCATTTCAAGCAAATTGTGAGTGGTAGAAGGAGAAGAATGAATACCAATGTACCTTTGACCGAAGTTGAAGATGAATCAAGTTCACTCAAATGCGGACAATGAAATAGCACTATTGGTACCGATCCTTGTCGATTCTCACACCTACACCAGTAAAAGCTTTTGGTGGAGCTTGGTTAGGATGGTGGCACAAAATTGATTGCAATCGTTAGCTTGACTCAAAATGTTGAAGAAGATTGATAGAGGCAAAGGTGTCCCGTCTTTCGATGAGATGGTGGATTTCGCTTTGGTGGAAGTCGACTTTGACGATCCGACTACTGACGTCTTGGGCGTCGTGCCTTAGCAATCGCTAAACCAATTCCGAGAGGTTATTGACCACGCCGAGCACGATAACTGACCACGAGGGTCTGCTTCTCTGCGAGCAAACGAAGAACAAGCAAGAAACGAGATTGCAATCTGGATATTGCGAATATAAGATGAAAGCTTTATTGATCAAGGTTGGGTTACTGTGGCGCTTTATGCAGTCGTTGAGCACAAGCGAAATGCACGGAAGTTGCAGCTATGGCGAACTTTTAATCTAAACAAAACCCAAAGTCTAAACGACGCCCTAAGGGCTGTATATATGGGGGAAAAGGAGGGAATTTCGTGGCCCTTGAGGATGGGGTCCGAAACCAACCCTAACTCTTGTTTCCCCACATATACGGACTCTAAAAATAGCCTATACTCAAGTATTTCGAAATTACATGGGCCTGGCCCAATAATAAGGTGACGCAGCACCTAGAATAGCCTATGGACGAATATTATGAAGTGGCATCTTGTATATTTCGTCCAAGGCTTCATGCACTCCTTATGGTGGCTTCAAAGTCCTGAAATCATCACTGGTAACTCCGTTCTTGATCCCCTTGCGCATGCCATCAACTCCATGCGTGTTCTTGCTCCAATGTTCATCCTTCTCCAAGCTAGGCCCTTCATTTGTAAGCAAAACAAATGTATCCAATTTAAGCAACATCATATTCTCATGAACATTACAATCATTACCAAGAAACGAAAGTACTGGTAATTTAATTGGCGTCTTGTGAG
Source organism: Aegilops speltoides (assembly GCA_021437245.1). Classification (NCBI taxonomy): domain Eukaryota; kingdom Viridiplantae; phylum Streptophyta; class Magnoliopsida; order Poales; family Poaceae; genus Aegilops; species Aegilops speltoides. The sequence goes on along the minus strand of JAHHZJ010000666.1, from coordinate 9,102 downwards.
CTCTAGTGATTGGTCCCAGATATGTAACAATGAGGGGCTGTGGGTGTAACAATGGTATTGATGTCCTCATCATCCTCCCCTTCTTGAAATGAAGTCGTCCTCGACGGAAACTCATCTTCCTCACCCAAATAAGGCTTCAAATCTGCAATGTTAAAAGTGGGACTAACCCCAAAATCTGCAGGCAGCTCAAGTTTATATGCATTATCATTTATTTTCTCCAACACCTTAAAGGGACCAGCAGCACGTGGCATTAGTTTGGATTTGCGCAAATCAGGAAATCTTTCCTTACGCAAATGTAACCAAACAAGATCTCCAGGTGCAAACACAACATGTTTTCTACCCTTATCTCCAGCAAGTTTATATTTAGCATTCATACGCTCAATGTTTTCCTTAGTTAACTCATGCATTTTTAAAATCAATTCAGCACGTTCTTTAGCATCAAAATTAACCTTCTCCGAAGATGGAAGAGGCAACAAATCAATAGGTGCACGAGGTAGGAAACCATACACCACTTCAAAAGGGCACATCTTAGTAGTAGAATGCAATGAACGATTATAAGCAAATTCAATATGAGGCAAGCATTCCTCCCACATTTTCTTATTATTCTTTAGAACAGCCCTAAGCATAGTAGACAATGTTCTATTGACTACTTCAGTTTGTCCATCAGTTTGGGGGTGACAAGTAGTACTAAAAAGCAGTTTAGTCCCCAACTTAGCCCATAAACATCTCCAAAAGTGGCTAAGAAATTTAGTATCACGATCTGAAACAATAGTATTTGGCACACTGATGTGCAGCATCCCACGTTCATCCCCATGTACACTCCGACTACTCTCCAAGCCCCAAGGACACATAAGATGAGACCTCGACTATGTGCCATTGGACACAAGGTGAATTCACTCCTCTTCGAACCGTCACTTTCTGCATATGAGACACGGCTACTACCTCATGCATGGACCTTGCGTACACTCAGGTCCATGGAGAATCCAAGGACCGAGGCCAAGCATGGAAGAGGAGAAGGAAGAAGAAGAATGGAGCAAGACTGGAGTTGCCCGGATCATCCGGACACCCAGCCGGATCATCCGGGTCCAGCCGGATCATCCGGACCCTCCCCCGGATCGTCCGGGCATCGGCGCCGAAGACTACAGAAGCCCCTCGACGAAGCCGGATCATCCGGACGGTCGCCCGGATCATCCGGACCCGTGTACCCATTCGCCCCTCACTTACCCCTTCGTGGCTTAGCACTATAAATAGACCTCCTCCTCCCCACTTTGAGGGTTAGCATTGGTTTAGCTCATGTTAGAGATAGAGCTACGCTCATCTATCGGATCTCCTCCTCGTGAGAGACCGCGGCCTCTTCGGAGAAGATCCTCTCGGATACAAGACCCCTTTACGGGAAGATCCCCTCGTGGATTCAAGGCCTCCTCTTGGAGATGAACGGTTCCTTTGTATCCTTACCCTTGTTGACTATGTATCTTGTGGATCTCTTATGTGTATGTTGATCTAGCACTTGTGTGATCGATTCCTTGTTGGTTGAGTGATTCCCTCTCGTTTTCCCCCGTGTTTCCCCTCGTGCTTCCGCGTGTTCTTCGTGTTTCCTCCGTAGGATCCCCTCCGAACGTGAAAGATCGACGAATTAGGGTTCCACCCTACATCATATGGTATCATGAGCCACGTTGATCACGTTTTTGGAGCCCCTACCTCGTAATTTCTAGCTTGATTTTGTTGATTTCGTCCTAAATCCGAAAATCCCCACCAAAAATAGCACCCAAATTTTTTTGTGATTTGTTGGTTTGATGATGTTTTGTTGATTTTGATCCATGGATTTGCTTGGTTTCAAGTGGATCTAGCATCTCCCCAAGTTTCCCCACCTTCCATCCACGAAATCCCTCAAATTTTGCCCCGAAAATCATCCATTTCCGCCCAAAAATTCGTCCCCGAGAGCAAATCCCGAGCGGGTTGACTTGGCCGGATCATCCGGACCTTCTCCCGGATCAGCTGGACACCCCCCCCCGGACGTCCGGATAAATCGCGCACTCGAAAAACAGAACCGGCGCTGACAAACCCGGATCATCCGGATGTCCTCCCGGATCATCCGGACATAGCCCGGATGAGCTGGACCTCCTCCCGGATGTCCGGCTACACTGAAAACTGACTTCGGCTGATTTTTGTTTTGTCCATAACTAATTCATCCGAACTCCGATTTTGACGTTCTTTAGCTCGTTTTGAAGCTATTGACATCCCCTATCCCACAAAAATACCACCAACACCATCTGACACCATCAACTTTTCGGAACTTTGGCAAGTTTGCCTAGTCCCTCCACCACATCATCCGCATTACCACCACCGACTTCCACAACCTAACCCATTTTGTTCCCCATTGCATATGTGGTTGTTTGAGTTGTGATTAGAGTCTCCTAAGGTGTTTTGGCTACTTAGGGACAATTGATTCTTCATCAACCACCACCACCACTTCCGCATAACCGTGCCCACCATACATTTCCAACCCAACTTAACCCAATAGTTGTTTGAGCTTGTTTGAGTTGTGGCTTGTGTCTCCTGAGGTGTTTCGGCTACTTAGGGACGGCAACTTCAACTCCGACTCGTGTATAGCCCATCATTCCACTTCCGCATTGCCTAGTGCAACACCACCACCGCTTTCCGCTACCACCATTTGACATTTGTCATTTGAGATTTTGAGTTTGCGGTTTTTCCGTTTCCTAAGGTGTTTCGGCTACTTAGGGACGAGTCTTCATCATCTTGGTATCTACACCAAGAACACCGCCACTCATCATCGCAAAGGACGGTAACCTCGACGACACCATTGTATATTCACCTTGCAATTGCATTGTTAACCCCTAGTGATGAGGACATCAATACCATTGTTACACCCACAGCCCCTGCTGCTATACATACTGGACCAATTACTAGAGCTCGCGCACGCCAACTAAATCACCAGGTACTTTCGTTTCTTGGTAATGATTTTAATGTTCATGAGAATATGATGCTGCCTAAATTGGATACATTTGTTTTGCTTACAAATGAAGGGCCTAGCTTGGAGAAGGATAAACATTGGAGCAAGAACACACATGGAGTTGATGGCATGCGCAAGGGGATCAAGAACGGAGTTACAAGTGATGATTTCAGGACTTTGAAGCCACCATATGGAGTGCATGAAGCCTTGGACGAAATATACAAGATGCCCCTTCATAATATTCGTCCATAGGCTATTCTAGGTGCTGCGTCACCTTATTATTGGGCCAGGCCCATGTAATTTCGAAATACATTAGTATAGGCTATTTTTAGAGTCCGTATGTGTGGGGAAACAAGAGATAGGGTTAGTTTGGACCCTCCACCAAGGGCCACGAAATTCACCCCTCTTCCTCCATATATACAGCCCTTAGGGCACCGTTTAGACTTGGGTTTTGTTTAGATCAAAAGTTAGCCATAGCAGCAACTTCACGTGCTTTGTTTGTGTTCAACGACCGGACAAAGGCGTCACGAACCCCACCTTGATCAATAAAGGTTTCATCTTATATTCGCAATATCCAGATTGCAATCTCAGTTTCTTGCTTGTTCTTCGTTTGCTCGCAGGAAATAGACCCTTGTGGTCGTTGATCGTGCTCGGCGTGGTCAATAACCTCTCGGAGTTGGTTTAGCGATTGCTAAAGCGCGACGTCCTCGCCTTCGTCGTAGTCGGATCGTCAAAGTCGACTTCCACCAAAGCGAAATCCACCATCTCATCGAAAGACGGGACACCTCTGCCTCTATCAAGTGGTATCAGATTTCCGTGTTGCTCGGTGAGATTTTACAGCCGTAGTTTTAGATCGAGTCTGTCTTCATACCTATAGTCCACGAAAAAGCCAAAAAAATTAGGGTTAGTTCATCCTATCCGAACCATCGAGCCTTTGCATAATCTTTTACGTATTTGCATTGTTGAATTTGCGGTTGCATCGTCGTGTCTAGTTCTTTGGTCTTAGAGTCTAGTCTTTTAGAGTTTGAGTTACGGTCATAAGTTGTCACGCCGCCGCACCATTATCATCGCCCTGCCATCTACCACCACCGCTTATTCGCCACCGCTTCGAATCCGTATCCATATACCACCACCGCTTATCCGCCCCCGCTTCGAATCCGTATCCATATACCACCACCGCTTCCATATATCACCACCGCTGCCATCGACCACCATATATCCACCATCAATCCGAGTCCCTTGCATATCAGGTTTGTTTTCGGGATCCATCTAGTTTTCCGATTCGTGTTTCCTTGTCTGAGTAGGTTTCGGATTCCAGCAATCTTTTGCCGTCCGTAGAAGAGGTTGGTTTCCAAAAATAAAAAAAAAATAAAAAAAAATTCCAAAAACGCACGGGATAAAAAATTTTCTGGCTATCCTATTTTTAGGTGTTTCTGAGCGTATTGAGCCAGTCGCCGTTATAGAAAGTTTTTTTTGACCCGTTTCAGCTTTTGGGTCGAGGCGTCGAAAAAAAAATTTGTCGAACAATTTCGTGCCTATCCTGTCAGTTTGACCTGGGAAGAGTTTTGAGACACTCGCCATTATAGTGATTTTTCGCAAAAAAAAAGCAGCGCAAAAAAAAAGAGGAGCGAAAAAAAAATCCAGAGTGTGCTTTTCCCTTGTTTACGTGCAGCGCCGTGATCTTGTTAGTGTTCTAGGCTCGCGTCTCTAGCACGGTCTAGCCTAGGACCAACCCTGATACCGTCGTTGAGCATTTATTCAACTTTGCATCTCTGAATTGATTATTGCTGACCCTTTTTGCTACCATATTATAAGCCTTACCAGCTCCACATACATCTACGTCGTGCGTTTGACTCTCCCTGGCAATCGCTCTATCCAAGCTTTTGAGAGTTTTGATTACAACGGTTGCCGATCACCGCCTGCTGCTGGGTAAGAACTGGTAAGAATTTGAGATTTGCTTGACGGATTTGTGATACACCACCACCACTTCTTAGTAGTCTGTAGGATCATATTCTCGTGTGTTTCTATTGCTGCTAACCATGGCAGGATCACAAGCCGATGAGACTGATTGGGAGAACCTGACGAACAAACAGCTACATGATAAATTTCAACAAATGATGATTGGACAGGTGCAAGATGTGCTAAACAGATTTGACGAGGCCATGGAGAAGATAGATGGCATTGAGAAGACGTTTGAAACAAAGCTGGATAGCAAGTTTGATGAATTGCTCGCGTTTTCCACAACCACCGCGGGTGCACCTATCGCACCTCTGCAACGACAACAACTCGCCCCTTCCGAATCGGTATGGGCGAGCTCAGCGTGTTCCTATTGAGCCAGGACAAAATTCTGGTGCCAGCTGCTCTGCTTTGTTGGTGCTTCTTTGGCTCCTCGCTCTCGCTGCTGCTGGTACCGAGGAGGATGATTATGTGGAAGATTACGAGGATGAGGTTGATCAACATCGAACTCGTGCAACCACCAGCACCACAACCACCGAGGTCGTCCACATGCAAATAATGGCAATGTTAGGGCTCCCCTCAGTGCGAGATCATGACCATCTCCTAAACTGAAATTGAATATTCCACCATTTGAGGGTAGATATGTTCCTGATATATATCTTACTTGGGAGTTAGAAACTGAACAACGATTTACATGTTTACAATATCACGAGGAGAGACGTGTTCTCGCTGCTGTTTGTGCTTTCACTAGCTTTGCATGTGTTTGGTGGTCTGAACATTGTAGATTATATCCTGTTCCAGCTACTTGGGCTGCTTTGAAAACTGCTATGCGTACTCGTTGGGTTCGACCATATTATCAACGTGAATTACTTCAAAAATTGCAGCGCTTAAGACAAGGAAAAATTCTGTAGAAGAATATTATCAGGAATTACAAACTGGCTTGATTAGATGTGGTATTGTTGAGGAGAATGAAGCTATGCTTGCACGTTTTACGGGTGGATTAAATAGAGATTGAGACCATTCTAGACTATAAGGATTATAATAATATCACTCGTTTATTCCATCTTGCTTGTAAAGTTGAGCGTGAAGTGCAGGATCGGCGAGCATTGGCGCGCACTAACTTTTCTCGCAGGTCGACCTTCATCATGGACACCACGTGCATCATCTACTTCCTTTGCACCATCACCTCCTTGGTGCCATCTCCAACCGTGATACAAGAAAGGAGCACAACCACCACTATCGCCAAGAGCACACCTACCGGGCCTGCCAGAGCTCTTCTTCTTCCATGGCGTCAGCAGGGCACACAAGTGATGTTATGTGTCGTCGTTGTAAGGGAAGAGGACATTTCTTGAGAGAATGCAAATCTCAGCGTGTGATGATTACTCTTGAGGATGGTGGGTATGAGTCCGCTAGTGACTATGATGAGGAGACTTTGGCTCTTATTACACATGAGGAACACGGTGGAGATGATTACGATCATGAGACACAATACATGGCTGCTGAAGATCTTGACAGGTATGAATGTTTAGTTGCTCAACGTGTTTTGAGTGTGCAGGTTACACAAGTGAGCAAAATCAGAGGCATAATTTGTTCCATACAAAGGGAGTTGTGAAGGAGCGTTATATTAGCGTCATCATATATGGAGGAGCTGCAACAACTTGGCTAGCATGGAGATGGTGGAGAAGCTATCTCTCACCACAAGACCACATCCACATCCTTACTACATCCAATGGTTCAACAACAGCGGCAAGGTTAAGGTAACACGTCTTTGTTAGTGTGCATTTTAGTATCTCTACATATGCTGATTATGTTGATTGTGATGTGGTACCTATGCAAGCATGTTCCTTGTTACTTGGTAGACCATGGCAATTTGATAAAATTTCTGTACACCATGGTAGAAACAATCGGTATACTCTTGTTCATAAGGATAAAAATATTACTTTGCTTCCTATGACTCTGAGTCCATTTTGAAAGATGATATTAATAGAGCTAATAAAGCAAAACAGGAGAAAATAAGAGTGAAAATCAGATTGGGGCAAAAGAATTTGAGCAACATATGAAGCCTAATAGTAAACCATCTAGTGTTGTTTCTGAAATTAAATTGAAAAGTGCATGTTTACTTGCCACTAAATCGATATTGATGAGCTAGATTTTAGCAAATCTGTTTGCTATGCTTTTGTGTGCAAACAGGCATTATTTTCATTCGAGGACGTGCCTTCCTCTTTGCCCTGCTGTCACTAACATTTTGCAGAGTTCACGGCGTCTTTCCACAAGGCGTGCCACCGGATTACCACCTATTCGAGGATTGAGCATCAAATTGACTTAATTCGGTGCATCATTACCCAACCGTGCACCATACCGTACCAATCCGGAGGAGACGAAGGAGATTATCGTCAAGTACTGAAGCTGCTCGACAAAGGTTATATACGCGAATCCCTTAGTCCTTGTCTGTTCCTATTATTCTAGTGCCGAAAAAGGATGGTATGTCACGTATGTGTGTTGATTGTAGAGGCATTAATAATATTACTATTCGTTATCGTCACCCTATTCCTAGGCTAGATGATATGCTTGATGAATTGAGTGGCTCTACAATATTCTCCAAAGTTGATTTGCGTAGTGGATACCATCAAATTCGTATGAAATTGGGAGATGAATGGAAAACAGCATTTAAAACTAAGTTTGGATTATATGAGTGGTTAGTCATGCCTTTTGGGTTAACTAATGCACCTAGTACTTTCATGAGATTAATGAGCGAAGTTTTACGTGCTTTCATTGGACGATTTGTGGTAGTCTATTTTGATGATATACTGATTTATAGCAAATCTTTGGAAGAACATTTGGAACATTTACGTGCTGTTTTTAATGCTCTACGTGATGCACGTTTGTTTGGTAACCTTGGGAAGTGCACCTTTTGCACCGACCGAGTATCTTTTCTTGGCTATGTTGTTACTCCACACGGAATTGAAGTTGATAAAGCCAAGATTGAAGCTATTGAGAGTTGGCCGCAGCCCAAAACGGTCACACAAGTGAGGAGTTTCTGATGAGGACATGACTACCTTGGATATGACCAAAAATATTGCATACATGCATATTTGTCAGGTGATTTCTAGTGCAAACTATTCAATAATCTATTTATGTTATCCAGAACAAAAATACTTCACACACTTTTGTGTTTTGTCTAATTGCAGGTGTATGGGACATTTGTACAATCCACATATGAAGATAAGGAAGAAAGAGATGTTTATTTGATGTTCAAAAAAGTCCTCTCACGTCACTTTTGGGCCAAGAGAAGATAGAGTCCAAGTCTCTCACGTTCTGGATTCAGATTCGGACTGCACAGACACACCTGATTCAAAACGTCAACAACTTTTTCATACGGACTCCGAATTGGGTGATTCTTTTTTTGTTGGAAATTAGATTTCATGCTCTTTCCAGCAAAGTTGGAATCACCTTTAAATACGTCCAGAGCGTTGAGTTATAGACGAAACAATTTGACGCTGCACCAGAATCCGAGTCAAACTACAAGTCCAAAGGTGTTACGTCACCTCCACTTGGGCCCATTGGCCTTGTACGACCTAGGGTTAGTTTTAGGCTGCCTTGGGATGTTCTCCCACCTCCTTGGCCGCCACCCCTTGCTCCTATATAAGTAGATCCATCTAGTAGCTTTTTGCTTGGGATTTGTTTAGTTAAAAGTTAGCCATTGCAACTTCGTGTACTTCGTTTGTGTCCAACGACCAGACCAAGACCGCTTACGGATCCCCATCTTTATCAATACTTCATACATACTCGCAATATTCAGATTGCTTTTATCATATTCTTGCTTGTTCTTGATTGCTTGCAGGAATAGACCTTCGTGGTCGAGTTGATTGTGCTCGGCGTGGTCAATAACCTCTCGGAGTTGGTTTAGCGATTGCTAAGGCGCAGCGTCGTGCACGTTTGTAGTCGGATCGTCAAAGTCATCTTCACCAAATCGATAGTTATCATCTCATCGAAAGATTGGGACACCCGCCTCTATCAAGTGGTATCGGTTTTCGAGGTTGCTCGGTGAGATTTAACAGTTTTTCATAGTTTAGATCGCATCATCATTCATACATATAGTCAATGAAAAAGCCACAAAAAAGTTAGATCTATTCATCTTTTATCCAAGCCATCGAGCCTTTGCAATTTTCTATTCG
>JAHHZJ010000665.1:0-47243 GCA_021437245.1 Aegilops speltoides | reverse complement strand
CATATATAGATGACCTAGTCATCGACAAATTGTGTGATAGTAGCTAGTGTTTTGTTTGTGCATGTTTGACACATATTTCATTTGCTATCTTATTGTGTGAGCATGTTGGATACATGATTTTATCCATTCGAGGACATCCATTTGTTGCTTTGGTCTTTTGGATTTTTTCCAAATGGATGGACAAGAATGCATAAGTTCCTCCTAGCATCTATGCTTTCTTGTCTCAAACTCTATTCATGCTTATATCACAAACTTTGATCAAGTCTTTTGGACCCACGGTGAGGAGCACTCGGAGCCACGATCCGTCAAGCTTAACTTCCAAAACCTTCTAAGTACTTTCGGTCAGACCAACCCTCACACTCGGACGACGAAAGCACTTGGATTGATCTAGGTTTTCACCTCGGTGAAACCGAGTTACAAATTCGGCGTGACGAAGTGTGTAGCTCTTGCGATTATCCATCTCGGTGCCACGAGTTTTACAACTCGGTCCCACCTACTGACTAAAGGGTATATATATCGAGGGCAGCGCGTTGATTCCTTCTTCAAAGCGCCTCCCCCAAACCCTTTCTTGCGTCGCCGTGGTCTCCGGATCGTCTCCGTAAATGCCTTTATGCGCCCTCGCCCAGGTCTCCGTCGCCGTCAGCGACAGTCTCTCGCGCCGTTGCGCCGTGAAAACTCCACCAAGTTAGGGTGAGTTTGATCCCTCTCGTCTTCAACCTCCGATTCTATGCGATTGGTTTGCCTAGCGTCTTGCCACGTTTGAGATCTTCCTATCCAGCATTAGTTCTTAGAAGCGAAATTGAGTAAAAGTTTTAGGGTTAGGTTTCCGCCGAACACATCTCGGTGAGACCGATTCTCGTTCTCGGTATGACCGATTTGGCCTCTGGCCATTACCTTTGCACCTTCGGTCCAACGAGTTGTGCAAATCGGTGTGACGAAATGAGGATTTAGTGAAACCCTAGTGTTCTCGGCTGGGCCGAAACCCATTTCGGTCCACAGAAAGTGGTGTGAATAGTGCTTGTTTAGACACTTGGATTCACGAATTTTAGACTCGGTCGACGAAATGCTGCAGTGAAAACCTAAAACTGAAATTTGAACTCATTTTTTTGCAAAATCTTCTGCGTTTGTGATAACTCTTCTATTACGCCTATACCTAATCTATTCACGGGTTGTCGGCCATATGGATGCGGTGACAGCGAGCAGTCTGAATCACCAATTCTTGAGATTCGAGGAGGCACTAGTCCACGAGGCCGGCAGCTTTTACGATGATGGTGAGAGGAGCACACCAAGTGGTTTGCCTCCTGCTGCCACGGGCGGAAGAAGAAGAATTACGATGAAGAAGATTACGATTTTATTCTTGAGGAAGAGATCACCTCTAAGCCTAAGAGGAAAGTGGTTGCCAAAGAGCATCAAGGAAACAAACCAAGAAAGGCACCGATAAAGTGAAGAAATCCACTATTGCCAGAAGCTAAGTATGGAAGAGAAACTTCCGGCAAGGTAAAAACTTCCAAGAGGAAGAAATTGTGCATGATGAAGCGAGTTGATGATGATTCTAATGAGAAGCACCCGACCTCCTCCTCGAAGTCTAAGTTGATGGGAGATGCCATCGAGGCGAGGAGCACCTTCAAAGTCTAAGCCTACTGCTCCGCAAAAGGCAGCTCAAGCCAAACTGCTGCCAAGCCCAAAAGCAGTCGAGAATATCCCGCTTGAGAGAAGAAGAAAGACAATGTGCCACCGGTGAGTCGGATGATGAGGCACTGTGTTCTTGAAACTCCGTCGAAGTGCCAATTCACAATGATGCTCATCCTCGAGCTGAAAACATGAAGGAAAGAAAGGATAAAGGTCTCGGGCTATGGAGACAAGCTGATCCATATCTTGTGAGGAGAAGGATGCTTGTTGACCCAAGGTTCCACACGGAGAGCGACAAGATTTCTATGAGGCTGCTTATGGACAAAGCCCATTGTTCTTGATACTCGCTATGTTGTTTGGGCATACATTGTGATGAAAACCGAGACTTCTTTCCACATGTGCATGAGAGCTTCCTTGCATGTGGTGTTGCTGATTTCGTTGGCGAGTGACACTTGGAATGATGAGATGATCATGCAATTCTATGCCACACTCATTTCTATCCGGATGGCGAGATTGTAGACCATCAAGAAGAAAAAAAAATACATCGTAGTGAATCCTCACGAATCCTTTGCGGTACAGCGTAGCCACTGGCGATTCGTTTGATAGAAAAAGTGCACTGACGGACAATTGACACATAATGCCCGATTGGCGCCGGTGTCGCGATTATTCGCCGTTGTTGCCATGTCATTTGTCGCGTGTTGCACTTTGCCATGTCATCATCGCATTTCATATCATGTCATCATGTGCATTTCATTTTGCATACATGTTCATCTCATGCATCAAGCATTTTCCCGTTGTCCGTTTTGCCATCGGCACTCCTATATCATCAGGCGTTCCCCTTTTGTCTTTGTGTGAGTGGGTATTAAACTTTCTCGGAATGGCCGAGGTTTGCCATGCGGCCTTGGTATAACACCGATGAACCGCTTTGTCAAGTTCGTGCCATTTGGGGTTGTTTGGTACTCAAGCTGATTAGGAGTAGCCGTAAAGCCTCTTTGTGTGCAGCCCAACACCCTTTCCAAGTGGCCCAAAACCACCTAACTCCCTCCATGCTCTCGATTGTTCGATCCGCGATCGTGGCAACCGCACCTCATTTGGACTCTCCTATCTCCCTCTACCTATAAATATGTGCCTCCCCGTCCAAATCTGAGATGAAACCCTAAATCCTCCCTGGCCGTGGGACATGTCCGTGGCGGCGGACCGTCAACCTCCACCTCGGCCGAATCGGTAGCATACGCCACCGCTGCGCAAAGCCAATCCGGCCGCCACCTCACAGCGTGCCCTCTCTCTCTCTCTTGGCCATGCAGCCCAGGGAACCCGCCCCCCGATCATGCAGCCATGGCGCCCGCCTCGCCGCGACCGCGCCGCCCTCTGCGCCGCTTCGCCGCTGGACCGGCCCACCGCTTCGCCGCCCGCCGCTTGCGTCCCACGCCAACCGACCATCCGCCCGCCGCCCGCCCGCCCTTGCCCGAAGCGCGCCCTCGCATCCGCCCGCGCCGCCCGCCTCCCTGCTCCGCAGTGCTCCTGCGCCGCGCCCGGCAGGCCTTCCCGCCGCCCGACGCCGCCGCCCGGGCCGCCTCCTCCGTGACCCCCGCCTCGCCGCGCGGATCCGGCCCTCCGGCCCGTCTGCCCGCCCGCGTCGTCCGTCGCCGGATCCATCGCCCGGCCTCCCCGTCTTCCTCGAGCTCCGGCCACCTCCTCCCGCAACTGGCGGAGTCTCTCGGAGATCGGCGTGCATCAAAACTGCACTGAGGTTGTCCAAAATGCCTAGTCCCTCAGTCTCGTTATAACATGCTATGTTCATCGCGATGACATCTCAAGATCCAGAGCTCCTTTTGCGGTGTAATATATCAAAATGTTCATTTCGATGAGTACTTCATTTCATTCCATTGCATCATTTTCATTTGAGCTCATCTTGATGCCCGAAATGTCGTTGGAAGAGTGCATGTTGATGTTAATCAATAAAACTGCTATAACTTGCTCATTTGTCATTTTTGCCATGATTGATGTGTGCATCCTATGAGGTTGATGTCTACATGTGTTTTGATCTAATGCTATGTCATCTTTCCAGCAGGTGCAACCCATATATTTTTGTGAGTTGTGGTGAGTGACCGAAGCTTGTTAAGTAGGGTAGTCATTGCTACGTTTTCTCCTGATGATTTTCATATATTTGTTGCTATGTTAACATGCTTCTACTAATCATTCTGTGCATAATATGGAGATGTTCTATAAACATGTTTTGATCTACATTACATGCTCTATCCATTCATGCCCTTGGTTGCATTTCTAGGTTACTGGCAGCTTGTTGTAATCTTGCTCTAAAGTCATTTCCACATAATGTTGTTGCCATTCTCGTTAACATTAAGTTCAATGCTTCCATGATTGTTTGTTAGTGATCTATGTATCCTATGACCTTGTTTCTGCTATGCTTAACTTCACAAACATGCCTTCATGTTGTTGGGCTGATTCTGCTATGCCATGTATTGCTTCTGGTGGTGAGTGGTTCAAGCTCACCAACATGCCTATTTATTGTTGTTCCTCATATGTTTGAATCAGAATATAACTTGCCATGTTTACATGGGTGCCATCATATTTTCTATCGATCCTTTTGCTCTGGCGTCATTATGGTCTTTTGATCTATGTGCAATTTTGTAGATTCATGCCATGCCTTTGTTTGCCAATGATAGTTCCTGTAACATGTTGTTTGGATAGTCTAAATATTGCAACCGATGTTATTTCTCGCTAAAAGTCTCCAAATCAAGTATTATTTGCAATCTTACCATGTCCTTTTCGAGCATGTTCTAGTTGTTTGCGAGAGATAGCTCAGTGTTCATGCTTTGTTATGCTTTTACCTGCACTTCATGCCCATGCCTTTGTTATCATGTTGGAGTGTCTGTAGCTTATTGTTTTAATGCTTGCAAGATGCTTCTAGTTGCTCTTATGGATGTATTGTTGCATATGACTTGTGTAGAGTGTATGTGTGTTGCACCGCTGTTCGCTTTTGAGTGTGCTCTATATGAAACTTGCTTGATTTTGCATGTAGTTCCATATTATCATGTTGCATCCATGTTTTGAGGTGTTTGGTTGATGTTTGAGTGCATTTTCCATCAATGCCATGCTTAACTTGTTTTGGTTTCATATCTTCTAGACCATAGTCTCAATCTAATGAACTTTATATATGTAACTTGACTAGAATTTCGTGTAAATCATCTTGGTGCATCTTAACTTGTTGTTTAACAACTTCTGAACATAAGGTTTGTTCGAGATCTGGACCAATTTCGAAATTTGTATGACGAGGACTTACCGGAATTGTTATATGTTGTTCTTGCTACTTCATTTAAACTTGCCTTGATGTGTCGTTTTTGTTCAGATCATCTCTTGCCATGAGTAGCTTCTATGTAGCTTGGTCATGCATCATGCTTGTTGGCATCATGCCTTGTTCATGTGTGGTGTGTTTACCTATGTTGTGTGTGCTTCTTCTTGTTAGTTCCTCGTTTTGCTATGCGATCGCGGAGGATTCGGGTTCGCCTCACTATTGGTTCGGCTTCATCCGCTCGCCTTCTTCATGGACTCGTTCTTCTTCCGGTAAGTGGATTTCGTGCAAGATGACCGCTACCCCTCGATCTCACTACTATAATTGCTATGTTAGTTGCTTTGTTCTATCGCTATGCTCCGATTACCTATCTTTGCTCTTCAAGCCTCCCCAAATTGCCATGAACCTCTATCCTTTGACACCATTCCTAGCAAACCATTTGTATTAAGGTGTACTACGGTTCAGCCCCTTATAGAGTTGCTAGTTGTAGGTGAAGTTGAAGATTTCTCCATGCAGGACAGTGGTTATGTTGGGACATCACAATATTCTTTATATTATTAATGCATCTATATACTTGGTAAAGGGTGGAAGGCTCGGCCTTATGCCTGGTGTGTTTTGCTCCACTCTTCACGCCTAGTTTCCGCCATACCGTGTTATGTTCTGATTTTATGCTCCTAACGCTTGGCAGGATTTATGGACTCGATGCTTCCGCTTTGAATAAACTTGTCCAAAGAAGGCCCAACCTTGTTTTTACCATTTGCCTCACCACCACCTACCTTTCCCTTAGAGTACTAATCAAGGGTCACGATCGATGTCAAAACCGCTCGGGTAGGGGTCGGTGTCGTCTAGGCGGATGGTAACGAGGCGAGGACACGATGTTTTTACCAGTTGGGCCCTCGATGGAGGTAAAACCCTAAATCCCCTTGATTAATATTGACGATATGGGTAGTACAAGTGGATCTACCACGAGATCAAGGCTAAACCCTAGAGCTAGCCTATGGTATGATTGTTGTAATGTATGTTGTCCTACGGACTAAAGCCCTCAGTTTATATAGACAGGAGGAGGCTAGGAATACAAGTCGGTTACAACAATAGAAATCTACATATCCGTGTCGCCAGCTTGCCTTACGGAGTCTTCAATCTTGTATCTTAGTAGTCTTGGAGTCCGGACGATGATAATCCGCTGTCCGGACACCCCTAGTCGAGACTCCTCGGTAGCCCACTGAACCGGGCTTAATGGCGATAAGTCCGGCGCATAATGTTCGGCATTGCAAAGCGGGTTCCTCCCTGAATAATCGAGAAGATCATGAACGGGATAGTGTCGGACTCGCAAAATAAATTCCACATTCCACCGTAGAGAATAAAATGTACACCAATCCAATCTGCGGCGTATTATGCGGCGTGATGTCACACGCTACCAAGCCTTTGTTTGAATCGTTTTTACTATACCACCTCGCACGTTCATGGCGGTTTCCTTAACTGCGTCTGTCGAAGCAAAGACCATGTCCCTTATTCAGGATTCTCATCAATACGTGCGTGGGTAACCCAACCGTGCCGTCGCCACACCTCCTCTATCAAGGTGAATCCCCAAGCGGTCGGAGGCGGCTCTTGGTATTTCTCCCTTTATAAGAGGACCAAGGCTCATTCTTTTTCTTCAATCTGCGCCGAATCTCTTCCTGGCTCGGTTCTAACACCTAGGGCCTCGGACTCGGCGCTTTGGATTCTCAACCATGTCGGCTCCGACCTTGAGGGCGGTGGATGCCCTCCTCGTCACGGAGGAGGACATAATGAAACTACGTGAGGCCATGCACAGCCTCTGATTTCGCACAGGTTGCCTGCCCAAGGGCAGGCCGTGCCGCCCGAGCGGAATCGTTGTCTTCGTATCCCACCTCCGTCGGGTTTAGGTTTCCAGCGGACCCCATTGTGAGAGGGCTCATGTTCTACTACGGGCTGGATTTTCACGATTTGGCTCAGTCCATCCTCCATATCTCCGCATTCATTATCGTCTGCAGCCTTCCTCGCGTCACTCCCCACTTGGCTGTGGTGAAGACCTTCAATGTGGGCGAAGATGATTGGGGCGTCAGCGGAGTCTGGCGGGGCGGCCATAAGCGAAAGGCCGATGCCCGTGGCGAGGTTCCTTCAAGAGAACTTCGGATGGCAGCGAGGTGGTTCTATATTACCGCTCGAAGGCGCAAGCGAAGCCCGCCTTCATTCCGCCGGGACCTCCACATCAGCTGATGTCATGGAGTGACCAAGGGCTCAGTGGGGGCCGTCGAAGGCGTGCCCTTCTGCGGGGCGGATTGAGACCTCCAGCGAGGAGATCAATCCGGTGGCGGTGATGCAGGTTATGCTAATCGGGCATCTTCGCCCTAAGCGCTGTCCTCTCGTCTATGGGAGTTCAACGGGAGGACCTCAGTTCTCAACACTTCATGGGTGCGACACCGTGAGATGTACAAGTTGTTCTTGGACGCGGTGGCGTGTCGGTGTGAGGGCCGGCCTAAGCGCAATCACCGGATACTCGGGTAAATAGCTGAGTCCGGACGTTACATGTTATCTGCTTTTTGGAGTTAGCCTCGACCCATTACTCTTCACAGGTGGGTGGTGCGATCGAGTGATAAGGTGTCGGCCCCCCTCGAAGCCTGCTTGGAGCCGTCTGGTCGAATGTTGGAGGTTGCACCCATAGCGAGGCGATGGGGAAAGCAGGAGGCTATTAGCCCAAGGCGTCTGAAGAGGGAATCAAAAACCCCTCCTTCGAGGAGAAGAGGACCGCGTCCAGGATCCGGAGGCCAAAGCCCCTAAGCGGGAAGAGATCTTCCCGGGTCCGGCGTCCGGAAGAACCGGACACACAATCATCGCCAAAGAATCAGCCCTCCATGAGCCGTGAGTATGAAAAGGATTTCATTAGTAAGAAAATACCTCTATTTGTGCTTCTTTGGGTAACAAAGTTTTATCCTATAGTTGGTTTGCCTTCTCAAATGAGTTCGTCTTTGGGGACCTTCTTAGGAGATGAGGGAGCGGAGCGCCTCCGTCTGCTACTTGCCGTCGGATGTCTGAGATGAGCTGAAATATCGTCGAAGGTATCCCGAGTCGGAGGGGGAGAATTGGCGCCCGTGGTATCCGGCGGGAGGCTGAAGGATGCAGCGAGAGGCGTCCATCTCGAGAAGATCACCGTGCGTTGATCATGGTGATTGGAAAGACTTCGTCGCCGAGGCGGATGCGTAATGCCGCTATGAGTTTCTGGCGGGATTTGAGGTCTGTGAAAATAGCGCACCTTCTATTTGGACAGTTTGCACATAAAGTGTGCCTGTATAGATAGTAGCCCGAGACTCGGTAGGTTGTAGAAGGCACAGATCTTAGAGATCGAATACATAATGAATATGTCGCCGTTCCTATCAGGTGGCGGATAGTCGAGGCTAGCCGGACTAGTGGGGTTGCGAGTTAATGTGACTTGGCCGCGGAGAGATGCGGACATCGCACTTGTCAATCGGCGACTAGTCGCCAAGGTAAATAGAGTTCTCCATAGCCGCTTTATTAATGGGGTCAAAGCCCTCCTCGATAAATTATATTGTTGTTATCTGAGCCAGCTGCTTTGCTCTTTGTGGAAACCTTGGGCGAACACTCAAGCTAAGGAGCAAGCCGAAGAGTGATCTGGTACCTCGGTAGGAGTTAAAAGCGAAAAAGCTGCTCCTTTGCCTAAGAGGAAGGTGTGGAATTAGCGTAAAATTAAGATCTTCTTGACATAATGAGGCTCTTGAAAAGGAGGCGTTTATCGGGCGGGAAGACTGAGAAGGCCTTTTGCCGAAGCCAAGGATGCGCTCTGTCACGGGCCATGAGGAAGGCTACGCCGGGCGAGAGATATCGTGGTTGGCAAGCCTTATCTATTTATGTCGCGGTTTATGGATCAAAAGTATGCTCAATTTGATCGGCTTTGTAAGTCCGGAGGATCCGTATATGGACTTAGTGGCAAGTCTGGCGTCTTGGGTTGAGCACCGGAGCGGAAGGATCTGTCTGGAAGAGCTATTTTGGTCTCAATTCCATAGTGCTGATCGCTCACTTTCGTTGACCGACCGGTTGGCGAATGGGCGAGCTAAATAGATTATCCGGACTTGCCATGGTGACGCCGTGGCTCATATGCGGAGAGAGGCCAAAGGCGACGAGCTACTTGACTTACTACAGCAATTCCTTGGGCGGTGCCGCATACCAGAGATGAGCCGATCGGCTTATGTCGGCGGATGGCTCTTGCCGCATGAAGGCGCATTGGGCGAGAGATGGATGCCACCTATTGCTGCCCGAGTTGGTGGCCGGCTCCCCCGAGCACTATTTTGGGGAAGTTATCGTGGTGCTTTCGTGTAATAAATCGGGATGCTCAAAAATGTTACGTTCAAATGAGCGTTTTATCTCGTAAGCGAGGATTATACTATCTTCTTTTTTATACTTGTCGTCCCAAGTAGTGAAACTTCTCCTATCTGACGTTGCGTATACTTTTGTATAACTGAAAGATTGCGATCTTGACTTAGCACGCACAAGTCTGGGGTGTTATAAATAAGCGCGTTTTCACACTTAATCGGCGTCTCGGTCTGTTAAGGAGGTGGTAGTGTAGCGAGCGAGGCAATCCGGACTATAATGCTTTATCACTTTCACTTAGCGGTGGAGTTGAGATTGGGGCTACGATATAGCCAGAACACCGCGCCTTCTCCGATTTCGGGCGTGTGTGCGACGGAAGCGGTCCTTCGTCAGCGAAATTCTAAACATACGGTGGTCGATCAGTGGTTGACGGTCTCTCGCTATATCATGGCGATCGGTTTCGGCTTTCTCTCTGAGGTGCTGTGACGACTGAACTGTCGCGATGAATTCTCCTTGTGCGCGTTAGCCGTGATCTGAGCGTAAAGCAGCAAAACCACGAGCGGGCAAACCCAACATTTGACCAAAGACATGATTGATGCATATAATGCCTAACTTTCGGGCCGAACACTCCTAAGGTGTTGGTCTTTATGATAATGGGCAGAATAATGCCCTAAGCCCTAGTGTCGAGTGCGGGCATGGGTCTTGTGGCCGATGCCAAGTGTCGGGCTCGCTTTGGTTGTAAAACCAAGGAAAATAACAACAAGAGCAGTAAAAAAAGGTTTACGAGGTCTTAATCTGAAAAGAATCCTGCAGCAGGTCCTTTGCGCGTGCACTGTGTCTCTGTTGTCGTTTATCTGGATGGATGCGCCGTTAAATCTGTAAAAAGAGGAAAGTTTAGTTTGAAAACAATTAGTGCGAAAAAAGGTATGTGAAAGAAAAAAATATAAACAAGCAAAGCGGGGTTTGAATGAACCAGCGGTTGAGTGTCTTGTAGCCCCTTGTGAAGGGTGTGCAGCTAGGAAGCCTAACCTCTTGATGCGGACTCGTCTATCCGTAATAAAATGGTTAGGGTGACCCTACTTGAGATGATGCCACGGACCGGGCATCTTGAGTGTAAGGCATAATGTGGTATGGCGTTGAAGCGGACAAAAGCCTTTGTCCCAAGGTGCTTGATATCCACTTTTAAATGAGGCGATATGAAAAATTAGTTTTTCACGCGAAAGTTGTTCGATGGTCCAAACATGACTTCTAGTAATAGGGCACATGCACTTGGCATAAGGGCTGGCGTCACTCCTTTGAAGGAAGTGCGGTGTCGAATTTTGGTAGGGTCTATCCCCATCTTGAGCGTGTTTGAATCTGACGAGTTTAAGTCGCTGCCTCCGTCCATTAGGACTTTAGCAAATTAATCCGTCGATTATGGGATTTAATATCAAGGCAGTCCGTCCGCGTTTGAATGTGGAATAGTCCGGTGGTGAAAGTGATTGGTTTGATATCCAATTTCTATGGTCTGCTGGGTTGGACCGTGCGAGGCTCTTTTAGGAAGTGCCGCACTTATTTTCCGTATTATCACATGAAGTGAGTTCTTGATTTGACCTCTTGTGGGAAAGTCTTTTGTTTTCGGTGCTCTTTGCTGGTGGGGTTTATCGTCTTAAGCGGCGTGTCGAGGCCTTGTTAGGCGTTTAATCGGCGGACTATTTGAAACAACAATCCTGTGGGTGTGGTTTTGCGAGGCCTTCAGAAGTCTTGTGGATTTGACATATCCGACCCAAAATCTTGTTTAAGTTGGACTGACTCATATTTGTCATCATAAGGCGGTGTTTTGTTGTTTGGCATGACTTTTGAATCCAGCGTTATTGCTTGTGTACTCTTTGGGCTTTTCTCTTTATTCGGCTGCTCTTTTGCGTCGTGATTTTCGTTCCATCTCTTATCTCGGATGTACTTGGGTCATTGGTCTTTGCATCTTCCTAGCCCGCTATCCTCTCCCGCACGAAGCGGGTCATGAGGCTTATTAGTGCGGACATTGTCCTTGGTTTCTCTTGGCGAGGTGCTGAAGCCATTCGTCTCGGACATTGTGTTTAAAAGCTGCTAAGGCTTGGCGTCCGGACGGTCGACTATTTGGTTCTTTTGGTGAGAACACCTTCCGAGAACCCTTGACTCTCCGAACTGTTGAGTTATATGACTTAGATCATCTGCGAGGCGGACATAAGTCCTTGAAAATTTGCTCTAGCGTGTCCTCGAGCTCTTCCCAACTTCCAGTGTTTACAGGGAGGCTTTTAAGCCAATGGTGGGCTTGCCCTAGAGCTTGAGGGTAGGTATTTTATGGCGTGGAGATCGCCTCCTCGGCCATTTGTATATGTAGTATATAATCTTCTATCCGGACTCCGGGGTCTATTGTTCCATCGTGAGCCTCTATGTTTATTGGTTTAAATCCTGCTTGGAATTCATGGTCCACACCTCATTAGTGAAACATAGTGGGTGTGCGGTGCCTGTATTTGGGTGTGCCGCTATCTTTGGACACTTGACGTGTTGCCTTGCTTCTGGGCCTTCTTCTTTGGCGTAGATGGACTGGCTGGGCCATCTGTCCTTCAAGTTCATTGGTTCGTTTATGTGTGGCGCCCGCTTTTAGAATTTGGCGTCATCCGGCGTCTATCCAACAGGCAGCCTCTTTATTTTTTTTGGTGGGGCTCTATGGCCTCATCGTCAAATTTTGGTAGCAACTTGCGCGGGTAGTTATTTGGTTGGTGGCCATTGCGTATTTATCCGGTGATAGCTTCCCACCTCATTACAGTGTGTCTTAGTTGTTTTGAGCTTCGCTTTTCCTTCTTCAAGCTTCTTGCGGTGTTGATGAGTCTTTTCAAGGTTCTTTCCTTCGGTGTGAGACGTCGTTTTCGTAAGTCTTTGGAACTGATTATCGACTCATCTTGTTAGGACGGTTGCTTATCTGCATGTTTGCCGTCCACTTTTGTGCTACTGCTGTATTGTGGGGTCTTTAGGGCGTTGTTGTTGTCAAAGGCTTAGGCGGCGTCTGCGCCGCTGTTTGGTTGTTTATCGGCGGGGTTATCTTCGCCGACGCGTTGGTCCTCGTTATCGCTCTTTTTGGGGTATCCACCATGTATATGTCATATAATGAGGTGGTCTTCCGATTTACCTATGGCGCTAGTTACGTCTCGGCGTAATGCGTCCATAAGCGTCGATGTCTTTGGAGTCGTAGTCTAGCATGTCGGTTAGATCGTTGATAGTGGCTACAAAGTGGGCGTTGGGTGGGCTCTGAATTTCTTAGTCGTCAAGTATCCCAACCATCTGGCCATAGTCCGGCAGGGCTCTCCTAATAACGAGAGATGCTTTAGTGAATTCAAGATGTCGCAAAAGGCGGTATTGGAAGATGTCCATGGCGGTGAATTCCATAACGGCGCCCAATCCGATTTGGTTGGTAGGGCGCGGGAGGTTGAGTCGGCGGTCACACCATGGAATCACGAGTTTTGCGAGGACAAGATTAGTGTTCGGCTCCATCGCCGTGGCGATTAAGCCCGGCGCGTCCATCCACCATTCCTCTATCGCGACGATCGACTCGGACTAATGGCGGGCGGATTAAATGTCTTGACCACCAAAACCTTTGTTCGTGGCGAGTTAGATCATGCCGCCTCATAGCAGTCTGGCCGTAGCTTAGGTCGTCGAAGATCAAGTCTCCGCGGACATCGGTAGTGAAGTTTAAACTTCGAATCGACGACAGCGAGTAACTTCGATCTGCTCGGATGGCCGAATTAACTGCGGTCGCGAAGCCGCCCGAATCTGAAGATCTGTGGGGAGAAAAGTCCCACCACAGGCCGTCGTTGGTTGAAGATGCCATCAAGCCTATCGGTGGCGACACGGAGGAACTCTCAATGAAAGCACCAATGTGCGATTATCAAACCGGTGGATCTCGGTAGGGGTCGAGCGTGCGTCTAGGCAGATGGTAACGAGGAGGCGAGGACACGATGTTTTTACCGGGTTCGGGCCCTCGATGGAGGTAAAACCCTACGTCTGCTTGATTAATATTGATGATATGGGTAGTACAAGAGTGGATCTACCACGAGATCAAGGAGGCTAAACCCTAGAGCTAGCCTATGGTATGATTGTTGTAATGTATGTTGTCCTACGGACTAAAGCCCTCCGGTTTATATAGACAGGAGGAGGCTAGGAATTACAGTCGGTTACAATGGTAGGAGATCTACATATCCGTATCGTAAGCTTGCCTTCACGCCAAGAAAGTCCCATCCGGGACACGGAATGGAGTCTTCAATCTTGTATCTTCGTAGTCTTGGAGTCCGTGGACGATGATAGTCCACTGTCGGGACACCCCTAGTCCAGGACTCCTTAGTCATCTTTATTTTAGCCCCGGACCAATGCTTGTCTAAGTGTTGGTCCAAACTAGAATCCTTTGGCGCCCCCTCAGGCTTGATGTCTGGTTTTAGTTATGCAGGTGCTCATCGGTGTTGCCACGAGCGAGATATGTCAGCTCCTATCGGGATTGTCGGCGGTCAGCGGCTTTGCTGGTAGTTGTTTACCATTGTTGAAATGTCTTGTAAGCAGGATTCAGGACTGATCGGGTCTTCCTAGGAGAAGGTCTATTCTTCGTTGATCGCGAGCTTGTCATGAGGCTAAGTTGGGACACCTGCGAGGTATAAACTTCGAGCCGTGCAGCGGTTATGTGGCAGATTGAATAATAATTGAAGCGGTTCGGATCACAAAAGTGCTTATTACAAAACACATTAAAAAGATGGGCGTTCACACATAAGCGTACTTATTACAAATCAACCTCATAACCTTAGCCAATCACGTCAAGCGTGATTCTAGCAATCGATCCTCGAGTTCAAAGAAGTTGAGGACAACAACTTTCTCGAGACTTAGGGGCCACTATCAATGACAAATTCCTTCCACCTTTGTGCGAACCGGCCGCCCATCAGCGCCTACATTGTACTTGGCTGGTTTAAGGTATCCATTACCAAGAAACTTGAAGAATTCCTTTCTTCTTGGTAGCACATACCTAACATTTCGTTGAGGAATTTTACGTAAAAATAATAAAAGCTGTTTGAGAACGAAACTAAGCGGTACAATTCTCATACTATGAACACGAGATAGATGAAGTGCACAGCGATCCAACAAGTAATACATATAAAAGCATTTCGGTATGCAATATGGAACTTACAAATATACGATGCCTTCCAACTATCATCTTGATACTATAGACTAGCTACATGTAGTACACACCATACAAATTAGGAAAAATGTAGAAATATGTAGTGCTCGGCTAATATATAAGCAGTTCACATATTCTAACACATGTAAACTAAAACATAAGCTACATGCACACAAGCAAAAAAATAAAACAATAAATAAGAACACATTGCGGTTTACACTTCAAAAACAAAAGAAAAAAGTCGTTCCTAAAATACTACAAGTTAGGAATGGGTGGAATTATACAAAAACACAAAGAAAAAATCATATCTAACGAAACATACCATCTTGTAGTGAGTCTCCACATCTGTTGGCGTGGTGATGGACAAAAGGACTTGTGCAACCAAGGCCACGTCGAATGAGGCGAGAATAGAGCAGCTTGAAGCGTTGATCGGCCCATATCTAATCCTTAGTGAATCTTGTACCATATGCAAGCTGCTCGGCTCGTGATTCGGCACAACACCTTCCCACCTAGCAGCACGGCCAGACTGCGAGCAAGCTGAACAATAGCGATCGTCGGCACAACCAACCATGCGCAGCGGAAGAGATACATACGAGGGAACTGGAGCCATCATAACAAAAACCTAGAAAAGAAAAAATAATAATAGTTTGGAGAAAGGAGAGAACTTGCGGCTAGAGGAGAAAATGAAATAAAAAGGAAGGGTATAAGTTAGCCTTCATTCATATAAGAGGAAGGCAAAAATTCAAAACGAAAATTAAAGGGGACTTAATGGAAATTATGTTCCCAAGAATAAAGGACAATCAATAAGGCTTATGTTGCAAAAGAAAAAGGAAGCGAAAAAAGAAGGTGTACTTTGACGCAACAATTCCCACGAACAAAACCACGGATCATTAAAAAATAATACTCTAAAAAATATAATCCACAGACCATTTTATGTATGCAGTTCTCCAAATTCATACGGAAGTTCACTATATGTGTGGATGAAGTGCGATTACATGCTTTTTGGCACAAGAAGGATGCGCGTAGTGCAAAATGTATACACACGCATCATAGAACTATGACAAATGCGATGCGCATAGGGGCACAAAGCGGTGCACGCCGTACACTAAGAAAAGGATACAAAGAGGAAAAACAATAAAGAAAAAGATAACAATGCGGTGCACAAAAATGTAGCATAGAACATGTGCGGTCTGAAATGCGTGCACATCTTGATCTGAAACTTCATCGGTGCGATGCATGCATGATTTACTAAAAGCGATTGCGCTAGCGTTGAAAAAGATACAAAGGAAAAATTTGACCACCGGGTGCTACGTGACCATGATCTCGTAATAGATGCGCACCCACGGAAGTCGTTACGAGTCATAGTGCATGGGGCGGTTGCATGAGCCCACAGGTCATAGGGCATATAGGCTGCGGCCGCAGTGTATAAGCGCCGGATAAGTAAGCGAGAGGAGTTCGACCGGTATGCCTCGCCAGCGCTTATAAACAGGTCGGGCGCGCCTTGGCGGCGAGTGGGACTAAACATTGGGGCCTTTTGCAATGAGCAGGGAACCAAGCCGTGCTCACAGCCCGACTTGGGACCAAGTGCGTCTCTAAACTACCCGAACACAGGCCCAACAAGGCCGACTAAGAAAAAACAATAAGTTCAAAAAAAAGTGGGGCCCCAACCCCCCTTCCCTACCCTTCCCGTACCAAGGACTGCAATAAGTACAGGCAAAAACAAGATGCAATACGTGGCTGTAAAAGTGGGTGCATTATATTACGATGCGTCTGCGGTATGGCAATCCGGTTCAGATTACCTACGAATAAATAAACTCAAAAAGCGAGAGAAGTACACATGTATACACGTGCGATCTTGTATTGTAGAAGATGCCCAGTCGCGAGGACTATATCTGAATCACGAGTTCATTATCGCATAGGATGCATGTATAAAAGCGTAACAAAATGCCCGTTCGCCGAGAAAAGTTGGTGTTTAAAAATTGCGATCAAAATAAAATAAAACAACCTTAAAAACCCGTTCACATACAACCACCCGATCGGGCGGTTCCATACAGCCACAAGCCCACGATCACGGATGCAAAACCAACCCGATCGCACAACCGCATCATCGGTAGCGGCCGTGCAGTTCATCAAGCGAGCCATCCCACCGCGCCTCCTTAAATTGAGACCCCCTTGAAGGCCTTCTCATCCACGACAACATCGGTATCCATTGCGCTCCCACCAAATCGCCCCATATCAACACAAAGCACCAAGCCACCTCCCAAGCAATGGCGTTCACCGGCAGTACAAAGGCGACAAGCGCCATGGAAGCGCATCGGCAACACCAATTTGCACGTCATCCACCAACGACAAAAAGCGGATGGCGATCACCCTCGCGCTTGATGTAAGTGCCACCTCGACCTCCGGTATACAAGATCGTCGACATTGATCTCGGTAAGACAATGACCACTGGCGGCGAAACCCCCTCTGCCAGCTCTCCGCCGCAAGAATCACCGGTCTTGCTCTTCCAAATGGCGACAACTGAAAGGTGCCCGTCTTCGACAACTTCCTCGCCGACCCGGGTACACCTTTGCAGAGCTTCTCCATCGTGGCGACAAAACCGGTGGGCCGCGTCAAACTTAATTCGCCAACCGTCGACATCCGAAGGAGTGGAGGGTGCTGAGAGGCAACCAAGCCGTTGGACTCCCTCGGAGACATCTCCGGCATGCTCATTGGCGACTACTACAACAACATGAAGAAGAAGATCACCAGACGCGAGCACAATATGGGCCACCTACCTCTATCCGGGAGGCACATCAAGTGCGTGGCAAAGGGCGCCTACAGTGCGTCGAGATATGGAACCACATCACCCTCACCGGGGCGGCCTTCGCCCGTTACAAAGCTGGAGAAGGAGGAGCCCCCAAGCCGCGCCGAGGCAGGTGGGGATGGGGAAACTTGGTGAGTGAAGAAGAAGATGGTGCGGCGAGGAGGCCGACAATGCCGACATTCTTTTAGAATTATCATCAAATTTGCTTTATGTTGTTTGCTTATGTATCGTGAGTTTGCTTGTGTCTTGAACCTAGTTTGCTTGCCATGCACTGATCGCTGTAATGATGAACTCGATTATGTTGGTTTGCTTTTTGTTCATCTTAGTTTCTGGTGATGAAATTGTCATCTGAGAATGCAAAGCAGGGGCGCATCACGATGGTAAGTTATGCACAAATCCATCTGAGAATCTGTCGAATGAAGTCTTAACATACCCAACAAAGCGATGCACGAACATAAATTTGAAAAAAGGAATACATAGGAGAAAAAACACAAAAGAAAAGCATAAACACGTAAATAATTCAATACGGTCACGGAAGTACGAGCGTACACCACAAAACCATAATGAATGAAATGCAGGAATGATTTGCTAAGCGGTGCACTCCAATACATTGGGAAAAAAGACTATATAATAGCCAAAACACGGGAACAAAAATGATAAGCGCACATGTAAATGCAGAATAAATACACATGCGATCTGAGAACCTGATCAATGCGATTACATGCCCCAACATTGAAAAAAACATATAAAACGGAAAATAAAAGAAAAAAATGACAACCAGGTGCTACGGCCTAGCCGTCTCGTAATAGGTTTGCACCCACAAAAGGCGTCAGAGTCACGGTGCATGGGGCCGACTACAGATAGGCCCATAGGTCAGAGAAACATACAGAAGCTATGACGTGTGTTTAAGCGCCCAAATAAGTAACAAGAGGAGTTCGACACGGAGGCCTGCACCGCTTATAAACATGTCGAGGCGCCTTCATGACGAGTGGGACTAAACATTAGACCACATAAAGCGCAGAAGACAACCAGGTGCTCACAGAGCCGACTTGGGCCCAATTGCGTCTTCACTACACGAACACCACGGCCCGACAAAGGCCCACTAAGAAAAAACAATAAGTTCAAAAGTAAAACATCAAAAAAAGGAAAATGAGAAACACTTTTAAATGAATAACAACAAACAAAAAAAATGTGCGTTAGCCTTTGTAAGAAACTATTAATAAATAAAAGCGGGAAGCGACATCAATGTACAAATGCGATCCGCCACGTTACAACAATCACGATTCTCCGCGTGGAAGCACGAAGTATTTTTTTACGGAATTGCGGTTATCTTCACTCTGCAATGCGGTATGGCTGAAATAAGAATGCAGCCACATTACTTAACCAAAAGCACTCCGACACACGCTAGCCACACTACCTCCATCCACACAAGCGTTGTATTACCACAAAAATCAAGAAGAAAAAGAAAGAAGACCATCAAGAGAAGAAAAAAAAAGTACATCTGTGTGAATCCCTCTTGAATCCTCTTGCGGTACACAAGCGTACCTGAAGCAGTTCGTTTACGATAGAAAAAAGTGCAGCTTGGACAATTGACTTTAAATGCCCCGGATTAGCGCCGAGTGTCCGCCCGATTATTCGCCGTTGTTGCCATGTCATTTCGCGTCGTGTTGCACTTTGCCATATCATCATCGCATTTCATATCATGTCATCATGTGCATTTCATTTTGCATACATGTTCATCTCATGCATCAAGCATTTTCCCGTTGTCCGTTTGCCATCCGGCCTCCTATGTCATCCGTTTCCCTTTTGTCTTACATTTGTGAGTGGGTATTAAACTTTCTCGGAATGGCCGAGGTTTGCCAGCTGACCTTGGTATAGCACGGTGAACCGCTGTCAAGTTTAGTGCCATTTGGAGGTTGTTTGGTACTCAAGCTGATAGCAAGATGTAGTAAAGCCTCTTTGTGTGCAGCCCAACACCCTTTCCAAAGTGGCCCAAAACCCACCTAACTCCCTCCATGCTCTCGGTCGTTCGATCACGATCGTCGTGGCAGCACCGCACCTCATTTGGACTCTCTATCTCCCTCTACCTATAAATATGTGCCTCCCAGTCAAATCGCGAGATGAAACCTAAATCCTCCTCGCGCCCATGGGACATGTCCGCCGGCGGCCGGACCGTCCACCTCCACCTCGCGCCCCGGCGAATCGGCGCCGCCACGCCACCGCTGCCGCTTCGGCCAATCCGGCCGCCACCTCGCAGCCCGTGCCCTCTCTCTCCTCTCCGCCTTGCGCCCGCGAGGCCGGGCCGAGCCCTTGCGCCGATCCGCCCGCCGCCATGGCAAGCGCAGCGCGCCTCGCCGCCGCCAGCGCCGCCCTCTGCCGCCCACCGCCGCCGCGGACCGCCCGCCACCGCCATGCCGCGCCAGCGTCGTCTCATCCATGGCAAACCATCCGCCGCCGCTAGCCTTTCCTTGCGCCGCGAAACCGCCGCCCCTCCCGCATCCGCCGGCGCGCCTTCCCTACTCCGCGGTGCTCCTGCGCCAGCGCCCGCCCGAGCCTTCCCGCAGCCGCCTGGCCTTCGCGCCCGAGAGCCGCCTCCTCGGTGACCCGCCTCCTCCGCCGAATCCGGCCCTCCGGCCCCGATCTGCCCGCCCGCGTCGTCCGTCGCCGGATCCATCGCCCGGCCTCCCGGCGTCTTCCTCGAGCTCGGCCACCTCCTCCCTGCAACTCCGTGAGTCTCTCCGGCGAGATCGGCGTGCATCAAAAAGCCGTGCGGATCGGAGGTTGTCACGAAATGCCTAGTCCACATTTTTACGACATAAACATGCCATGTTCATCGCATGACATCTCTCGCATCCGTAGCTCCGTTTTGCGTGTGTAATATATCAAAATGTTACGCCTCGATGAGTACTTCATTTCATTCCATTGCATCATTTTCATTTGAGCTCATCTTGATGCCGAAATCTTTGTTGGAAGAGTGCATGTTGATGTTAATCTCTGGCTGTTATAACTTGCTCATTTGTCATTTTGCCATGATTGATGTGTGCATCCTATGAGGTTGATGTCTACATGTGTTTTGATCTATGCTATGTCATCTTTCGGAGGTGCAACCCATATATTTTTGTGAGTTGTGTGGTGAGTGATTTCGAGCTTGTTAAGTAGGGTATTCTTTGTTCTTTGTTTTCTGACAGATTCTGTTATATTTTGTTGCTATGTTAACATGCTTCTACTAATCATTCTATGCATAATATGGAGATGTTCTATAAACATGTTTTGATCTACATTACATGCTCTATCCATTCATGCCCTTGGTTGCATTTCTAGGTTGCTGTGTAGCTTGTTGTAATCTTGCTCTAAAGTTGCTTCATAATGTTGCTGTCAGCCTGTTAACATTAAGTTCAATGTTTCCATGATTGTTTGCTAGTGATCTATGCATCCTATGACCTTGCTCTTGCCATGCTTAACTTCACAAACATGCCTTCATGCTGTTGGTTGACTTGCCATGCCATGTATTGCTCTGTGGTGAGTGGTACAAGCTCACCAACATGCCTACTTATTATTGTTCTGCTATGTTTGAATCATAATATAACTTGCCATGTTTACATGGGTGCCATCATATTTTACGATCCTTTTTGGCTCATAGTCAATAAGGGACTTTTGATCTATGCAATTTGTAGATTCATGCCATGCCTTTGTTTGCCATGATAGGTTCCTGTAACATGTTGTTTGATAGCTCTAAATATTGCAACTTTGATGTTATTTACGCTAAAAGTCTGGCTGTTATTATTGCAATCTTACCATGTCCTTTTGAGCATGTTCTAGTTGTTTATGGAGATAGCTCAGTGTTCATGTTTTGTTATGCTTTACCTGTACTTCATGCCCATGCCTTTTGTTATCATGTTGGAGTGCTGTAGCTTATTGTTTTAATGCTTGCAAGATGCCTAGTTCTTGTTATGAATGATTATTTGCTATGACTTGTGTAGAGTGTATGTGTTGCACCGTTGCTCCGTTTTGAGTGTGCTCTATATGAAACTTGCTTGATTTTGCATGTAGTTCCATATTATCATGTTGCATCCATGTTTTGAGGTGTTTGCTTGATGTTTGAGTGCATTTCCATCAATGCCATGCTTAACTTGTTTTGCTCATATCTTCTAGACCATAGCTCGAATCTAATGAACTTTATATGTAACTTGCTAAATTTCGTGTAAATCATCTTGGTGCATCTTAACTTGCTGTTTAACAACTTGAACATAAGGTTTGTTCAGATCTGGACCAATTTCGAAATTTGCATATGAGGACTTACGGAATTGTTATATGTTGTTCCGGCCTCATTTAAACTTGCCTTGATGTGTTGTTCTTGTTTGCATCATCTCTTGCCATGAGTAGCTTCATGTAGCTTGGTCATGCATCATGCTTGTTGTGCATCATGCCTTGTTCATGTGTGGTGTGTTTACCTATGTTGTGTGCTTCTTCTTGTTAGTTCCTGTTTCGTTGCGATCGTGAGGATTCGTTCGTCTACGGTTGGTTCGGCTTCATCCGTTCGTCTTCTTCATGGACTCGTTCTTCTTCCGTGCGGGATTTCAGGCAAGATGACCGCTACCCTGGATCTCACTACTATCATTGCTATGCTAGTTGCTTTGTTCTATCGCTATGCTGCATTACCTATCTTTTGCTCTTCAAGCCTCCCCAAATTGCCATGAACCTCTATCCTTTGACACCATTCCTAGCAAACCATTGCTTGGCTATGTACCGCTTTGCTCAGCCCCTCTTATAGAGTTGCTAGTTGTAGGTGAAGTTGAAGATTTCTCCATGGTGGACAGGGTTATGTTGGGATATCACAATATCTCTTATATTATTAATGCATCTATATACTTGGTAAAGGGTGGAAGGCTTGGCCTTATGCACAGTGTTTTGTTCCACTCTTGCCGCCTAGTTTCAAATCATACGGTGTTATGTTCCCGGATTTTGCGTTCCTAACAGCGGTCGGGTGATTATGGGACCCCCACGACGGTTCGCTTTGAATAAAACTTGTCGTAGAAGGCCCAACCTTGGTTTTACCATTTGCCTCACCACCACCTACCTTTCCCTTGGGAGTAGTGCTTAAGGGTCATTGTCGATGTCAAAACCGGCTCGGGTAGGGGTCCGGTGTCGTCTAGGCGGATGGTAGCAGGAGGCGAGGACACGATGTTTTTACCAGTTGGGCCCTCTCGATGGAGGTAAAACCCTACGTCCTGCTTGATTAATATTGACGATATGGGTAGTACAAGAGTGGATCTACCACGAGATCAAGGAGGCTAAACCCTAGAGCTAGCCTATGGTATGATTGTTGTAATGTATGTTGTCCTCTGGACTAAAGCCCTCCGGTTTATATAGACACGAGGAGGCTAGGAGATTACAGTCGGTTACAATGGTAGAAATCTACATATCCGTATCGCTGTGCTTGCCTTACAGGTCTTCAATCTTGTATCTTAGTAGTCTTGGAGTCCGTGAGACGATGATAGTCCGGCTGTCAGGACACCCCCTAGTCAGGACTCCCTCGGTAGCCCAGAACCAGGCTTCAATGGCGATAAGTCCGCCACGCATAATGTTGGCATTGCAAGGCGGGTTCCTCCTTTGAATAATCGAGAAGATCATGAACACCAGGATAGTGTAAAACTCTGCAAAATAAATTCCACATTCCACCGTAGAGAATAAAATGTACACCAATCAATCTGGCGGCGTATTATGCGGCGTGATGTCACACCGCTACCAAGCCTTTGTTTGAATCGTTTTTACTATACCACCTCGGCCACGTTCAAATGACGGTTTCATTAACACGCGTCTGTCGAAGCAAAGACCATGTCCCCTTATTAAAGTTCTCATCAATAAATGCGTGGGTAACAACCGTGCCCGTCGCCACACCTCCTCTATCAAAGGTGAATCCCAAGCGGTCAGAGCGGCTCTTGGTATTTCTCCCCTTTATAAGAGGACCAAGGCTCATTCTTTTTCTTGATCTCGCATCGAATCTCTTCCTCGCTCCGGTTCTAACACCTAGGGCCTCAGACTCGAGCGCTTTGGATTCTCAACCATGTCCGGCTCCGACCTTGGGGCGGTGGATGCCCTCCTCCGTCACGGAGGAGGACATAATGAAGCTACGTGAGGCCAAGTACAGCCTCACGAGATTCGCCTGGTTACTGCCCAGGGCAGGCCGTGCCCTCCAGGCCCGTGAATCGTTGTCTTCGTATCCCACCTCCGTCGGGGTTTAGGTTTCCGCGGACCCCATTGTGAGAGGCTCATGTTCTACTGAGGCTGGATTTTCACGATTTGGCTCCGGGTCCATCCTCCATATCTCCGCATTCATTATCGTCTGCGAAGCCTTCCTCGCGTCACTCCCGCCCGGCTGTGGCTGAAGACCTTCAATGTGGAGCGAAGATGATTGGGCGTCAAAGCGGAGTCTGTTGGGGTGGCCATAGCGAAGGCCGATGCCCGTGGCAGAGGTTCCTTCAAGAGGAACTTCGGTTGTGGCAGCAGGAGGGTTCTATATTACCGCTCGAAGGCGACAAGCAACACCGCCGCCTTCATTCAGCCGGGACCTCCACATCAAGCGATGTCATGGAGTTGACCAAGGGCTCAATTGGGGCGTCCGAAGGCGTGCCCTTCTGCGCGGGCGGTTCGAGACCTCAGCGGGGAGATCAATCCGGTGGCGGTGATGCGAGTTATGCTAATCGAGGCATCTTACGCCTACAAGCGCTGTCCTCTCCGTCTATGGGAGTTCAACCGGAGGACCTCGGATTCTCCAACACTTCATGGAGTGCGACACGTGGAGATGTACAAGATTGTTCTTCGGACCCGCGGTGGCGTGTCCGAATTGGCCAGGGCAGGCCTAAGCCGCAATCACCGGATACTCGGGTAAATAGCTTCGAGTCGGACGTTACATTTATCTGCTTTTTGGAGTTAGCCTCGACCCATTACTCTTCACGAGGTGGGTGGTGCGATCGAGGCGATAAGGTGTCGGCCCCCCCTCGAGAGACCGCTTGGAGCCGTCTTTGGTCGAAATGTTGGAGGTTGCACCCATAGGGAGGCGATGGGGAAAGCGGAGGCTATTGTGCCGCCCAAAGGCGTCGAAGGGGGGAATCAAAAACCCCTCCTTCGGGGAGAAGAGGACGCGTCCAAGGATCCGGAGGCCAAAGCCCTAAGCGGGGAAGAGATCTTCCCGAAGTCGGCGTCAGGAAGAACCCGGACACACAATCATCGCCAAAGAATCAGCCCTCCGGTGAGCCGTGAGTATGAAAGAGGATTTCATTAGTAAGAAAATACCTCTATTTGTGCTTCTTTGGGTAACGAAGTTTTTATCCTATAGTTCGGTTTGCAGCCTTCTCAAATGAGTTCGTCTTTGGGGACCTTCTTAGGAGATGAGGGAGGCGGAGCGCCTCCGTCTGCGCTACGCCGTCGGATATCTGCAGATGAGCACTGAAATATAAATCACGAAGGGTATCCCAGTCGGAGGGCGGAGAATTGGCCCCGTGAGTATCCGGCGGGAGGCGAAGGATCTGCTTGAGAGCGTCCATCTCGAGAAGATCACCGTGCGTTGATCGCATGGTGATTGGAAGATTCGTCCGTAGGAGGCGGATTGCGTAATGTCGCTATGAGTTCTTTGGCGGGATTTGAAATGCTGTGAAAATAGCGCACCTTCTATTTTGGACAGTTTGCACATAAAGTGTGCCTGTATAGATAGTAGCCCACGAGACTCGGTGGGTTATCGAAGGCGGCAGTGCGTCTTAGGATCGAATCATAAGTAATGAATATCGCCGTTCCTATGCGGTGGCGGATAGTCCGAAGGCTAGCCGGACTAGTGGGGTTCTTGCCGAGTTAATGTAGCAACAGCGGAGGATCACGGACATCGCTTGTCAATCGGCGACTTGCGAGTCGCCAAAGTAAATGAAGTTCTCCATAGCGCTTTATTAATGGGGTCAAAGCCCTCCTCGATAAATTATATGTTGTTATCTGAGCGCTACTGCTGCTGTGGAAACCTTGGGCGAACTTGCTCAAGCTAAGAGCAAGCCGAAGGAGTGATCTGGGCTGCCTCGAGGCGGCGAGGAGTTAAAGAAAAGGCTGCTCCTTTGCCCTAGCGAGGAAGAGGTGGCGAATTGGCCAGTAAAAGTTAAAGATCTTTGCTTGCCGCAATGAGGCTCTTGAAAAGGCGTTTATCGGGCGGGAAGACTGAGAAAACCCTTTGTCGAAGCCAAGGATGCCCGCTCTGTCACGGGCCATGAGGAAGCTGCGCCGGGCGGAGATATCGTGGTTGGCAAGCCTTATCTATTTGTGTCGCGGTTTATGGATCAAAAGTATGCTCAATTTGATCGGCTGTAGAGTCCGGAGGATCCGTATATGGACTTAGTGGCAAGTCTGCGATCTGTTGAGCACTTCGGGCGGAAGGATCCTGTCTGGAAGAGCTATTTTGGTCTCAATTCCATAGTACGGATCGCTCACTTTAGTTGACCCGACGGTTGGCGAATGGGCGAGCTAAATAGATTATCCGGACTTGCCATGGCCCGACATCGTGGCTCATATGCGGCGGCGAAGAGGCCCAAAGCGACGAGCTACTTGACTTACTACAGCAATTCCTTGGGCGGTGCATACCAAGGAGATGAAGCGGTCGGCTTATGTCGAAAGCAGCGGATGGCTCTTGCCCGCATGAAGGCGCATTGAGCGAGAGATGGATGCCACAGCTGTTGCTGCCAGGGTTGGTGAAAACGGCTCCCGCCGAGCACTATTTTAGGGAAGTTATGCGTGGTGCTCGTGTAATAGAGTCGCGATGCTCAAAAATATTACGTTCAAATGAGCGTTTTTATCTCGTAAAGCGAGGATTATACTAGCTATAACTTTTTATACTTGTCGTCCCAAGTAGTGAAACTTCTCCTATCGCGGCCGTTTGCGTATACTTTTTGTATAACTTGAAAGATTGCGATCTTGACTTAGCAGCTACGCACAAGGTGCGGGGTGTTCATAAATAAGCGGCGTTTTCACACTTAATCCGGCGTCTCGGTCTGTTAAGGAGGTGGTAGTGTATGCGAGCAGGCAATCCGGACTATAATGCTTTATCACTTTCCTTAGCGGTGGAGTTGAGATTGGGGCTACGATATAGCCCACAGGGCAACCGCACTTCTCCGATTTCGAGGCGTGTGTGCTGACGAAGCGGTCATTCGTCAGCGAAATTCTAAACATTACGGTAGTCGTCGAGTGGTTGACGGTCTCTCGCTATATCATGACGGTCGGTTTTGGCTTTCTCTCTTGAGGTGCTCGCCCGGTAGGCCCAGGGCTGTCGCAGTAGTTCTCCTTGTGCGGCGTTAGCCGATGATCTGAGCGTAAAGCAGACAAAACACGAGGCGAAGCAAACCCAACATTTGACCAAAGACATGATTGAGCTGATGCATATAATGCCTAACTTTCGAGGCGCGAACACTCCCTAAGGTGTTGGTCTTTATGATAATGCGCAGAATAATGCCCTAAGCCCTAGTGTCGAGTGCGGGCATGGTCTTACAGCGGCCCGATGCCAAAGTGTCGAGCTCCGCTTTGGTTGTAGGAAGAAACCAAGGAAAATAACAACAAGAGCAGTAAAAAAGGTTTACGCGGTCTTAATCTGAAAGAATCCTGCATGCGGGTCCCTGCTGCGTGCGCACTTTGTGTCTGTTGTGCGTTATCTGGATAGATGCATACGTTGTTAAATCGTAAAAAGAGGAAAGTTTAGTTTGAAAACAATTAAATGCGAAAAAAGGTATGTGTGAAAGAAAAAATATAAACAAGCAAAGCGGGGTTTGAATGAACCAGCGGTTGAGTGTCTTAGCGCAGCCCTTGTGAAGGGGTGTGCAGCTAAGAGGCCCTAGCCTCTTGATGCGGACTCGTCTATCCGTGTCCGGGGTGGTTAGGTGACCCTACGCGCGAGATGATGCCACCTTGGACCGGGCATCTTGAGTGTAAGAGCGCATAATGTGGTATGGCGTTGAAGCGGACAAAAGCCTTCGTCCCAAGAGTGCTTGATATCCACTTTTAAATGAGGCGATATGAAAATTAGTTTTCACGCGAAAGTTGTTGATGGTCCAAACATGACTTCTAGTAATAGGGAGCTGTGCACTTGGCATAAGGAACTGGCGTCACTCCTTTGAAGGAAGTGCGGCTGTGTCGAATTTTGGTAGGGTCTATCCCCATCTTGAGAATGTGTTTGAATCTGACGAGTTTAAATCGCTGCCTCCGTCCATTAGGACTTTAGCAAATTATAATCAAATCGATTATGGGATTTAATATCAAGGCAGTCCGTCCGCGTTTGAATGTACGGAATAGTCGGTGGTGAAAGTGATTGGTTTTGATATCCAATTTCTATAGTCTGCTGGGTTGGACCGTGCGAGGCTCTTTTTAGGAAGTGCCGCACTTATTTTCCGTATTATCACATGAAGTGAGTTTCTTGATTTGACCTCTTGTGGGAAAGTCTTTTGTTTTCGGTGCTTTCTGCTGGTGGGGTTTATCGTCTTAAGCAGCGTGTCGAGCCTTGTGTTCGGCGTTTAATCGGCGGACTATTTGAAAACAACAATCCTGTGGGTGTGGTTTGCGAGCCTTAGAATGCTTGTGGATTTGACATATCCGACCCAAAATCTTGTTTAAGTTGAATGACTCATATTTGTCATCCTTAAGGCGGTGTTTTGTTGTTTGGCATGACTTTTGAATCCAGCGTTGGCTGCCGTGCTCTTTGGGCTTTTCTCTTTATTCGGGCGCTGCTCTTTTACTGCGTCGTGATTTTCCGTTCCATCTCTTATCTCGGATGTACTTGGGTGGTTGGTCTTGCATCTTCCTAGCCAGCTATCCTCTCCCGCCTGAAGCGGGTCATGAGGCTTGTTAGTGCGGACATTGTCCTTGGTTTCTCTTGGCGAGGTGCACAGCAAGCCATTAGTCTCGGACATTGTGTTTAAAAGCTGCTAAGGCTTGGCGTCCAGGACGATCGACTATTTGGTTCTTTTGGTGAGAAACCTGTTCGAACTTCGCGTGACTCTCCGAACTGTTGAGTTATATGACTTAGATCATCTGCGTCTGGAGGCGGACATAAGTCCTTGAAAATTTGCTCGCGTGTCCTCGAGCTCTTCCCAACTATGATGTTTTACGGGAGGCTTTTAAGCCAATGACGGGCTAGCCTTTGAGCTTGAGGGTAGGTATTTTATGGCGTGGAGATCGCCTCCTCTGGCCATTTGTATATGTAGTATATAATCTTCTATCCAGACTCCGGGGTCTATTGTTCCATCGTAGGCCTCTATGTTTATTGGTTTAAATCCTGCTGGGAATTCATGGTCCAGCACCTCATTGGTGAAACATAGTGGGTGTGCGGTGCCCCTGTATTTGGGTGTGCCGCTATCTTTGGACACTTGACGTGTTGCCTTGCTTCCTGGGGCCTTCTTCTTTGGCCCGTAGATGGACCTGGCTGGGCCATCTGTCCTTCCAAGTTCATTGGTTCGTTTATGTGTGGCGCCGCTTTTAGAATTTGGCCTGTCAT
Source organism: Aegilops speltoides (assembly GCA_021437245.1). NCBI lineage: Eukaryota > Viridiplantae > Streptophyta > Magnoliopsida > Poales > Poaceae > Aegilops > Aegilops speltoides. The sequence continues at coordinate 18,466 of JAHHZJ010000665.1, read as the reverse complement.
CCGGCCGTCTATCCAACCAGGCAGCCTCTTTATTTTTTGACTGTGGGGGCTCTATGGCCTCATCGTCGAATTTTGGTAGCAGCTTGCGCTTCGGGTAGTTATTTGGTTGGTGGCCATTGCCGTATTTATCCGCTGAGTACTTTGCTCCACCTCATTCTGAGTGTGTCTTCCGTTGTTTTGAGCTTCCGCTTTTCCTTCTTCAAGCTTCTTGCAGTGTTGATGAGTCTTTTCCAAAGGTTCTTTCCTTCCGGCGGTGTGTCCGGCGTGAGACCGTCCGAACCGTCGTTTTCGCCGGGCCTGGACTGATTATCTGACTCATCTTGTTGGACGGTTGCTTATCTGCATGTTTGCCGTCCACTTTTGTTCTACTGCTGTATTGTAGGGTCTTTAGGGCGTTGTTGTTGTCAAAGGCGGGGCTTAGAAAGCGGCGTCTGCTTGTTTTTTAGTTGTTTATCGGCGGGGTTATCTTACGCGCGGCCCGTTGGTCCTCGTTATCGCTCTCTTTTGGGGTATCCACCATGTATATGTCATATGGCGGTGGTCTTCGATTATACTGGCGCTAGTTAAGTCTCGGCATCGTCGTCCATAAGCGTCGATGTCTTTGGAATAAATAGTCTAGCATGTCGGTTAGATAGTTGATAGTGGCTACAAAGTGGGCGGTGGGTGGGCTCTGAATTTCTTCGTCGTCCGTATCCCAACCATCCTGGCCATAGTCGGCGGGGCTCTCCTAATGAGAGATGCTTTAGTGAATTCAAGATGTCGCCAAAAGCGGTATTGGAAAGATGTCCATGGCGGTGAATTCCATAACCGGCGCCCAATCCGATTTGGTTGGTAGGCGGCGGGAGGTTGAATCCGGCGAGAGTCAGCACCTTGGAATCACGAGTTTTGCGAGGACAAGATTAGTGTTCGGCTCCATCGCCGTGGCGATTGAAGCCCCGGTAGCGTCCATCCACCATTCCTCTATCGGGCAATCGACTCGGGACTAATGGCGGGCCGGATTAAATGTCTTGACCACCAAAGGCCTTTGTTCGGTGGCGAGTTAGATCATGCCCATCATAGCGGTCTTGGTAGCGCTTAGCTGTGGCAGGGTCGTCGAAGATCAAGTCTCCGCGGACGTCGGCCGTGAAGTTTAGGCTTCGAATCGACGACAGCGAGGCGTAGCTTCGATCTGCTCCGGATGGCCAAAGCGAATTAACTGCGGTCTTGAAGCCGCCCGAATCTGAAGATCATCGGGAGAAAAGTCCCACCACGGGCGGCGTCGTTGGTTGAAGATGCCATCAAGCCTATCGGTGGCGACCGGAGGAACTCTCAATGAAAGCACCAATGTCGGTGTCAAAACCGGTGGATCTCGGGTAGGGGTCCCGAGCTGTGCGTCTGGGCGGATGGTAGCGAGGAGGCGAGGACACGATGTTTTTACCCGAGTTCGGGCCCTCTCGATGGAGGTAAAACCCTCGTCTGCTTGATTAATATTGATGATATGGGTAGTACAAGAGTGGATCTACCACGAGATCAAGGAGGCTAAACCCTAGAGCTAGCCTATGGTATGATTGTTGTAATGTATGTTGTCCTCGGGACTAAAGCCCTCCGGTTTATATAGACAGGAGGAGGCTAGGATTACAGTCGGTTACAATGGTAGGAGATCTACATATCCGTATCGCCAAGCTTGCCTTCACAAGGAAAGTCCCATCGGGACACGGGGACGGAGTCTTCAATCTTATATCTTCGTAGTCTTGGAGTCCGTGGGACGATGATAATCCACTGTCCGGGACACCCCTAGTCGAGGACTCCTTAGTCATCTTTATTTTAGCCCCGGGCCAATGCTTGTCTAAGTGTTGGTCCAAACTAGAATCCTTTGGCGCCCCCTCAAAAAACTTGATGTCTGGTTTTAGTTATGCAGTGCTCATCGGTGTTGCCACGAGCGAGATATGTGCAGCTCCTATCGGGATTATCGGTATCGGGCGGCTTCTTTGGTATTGTTTTACCATTGTTGAAATGTCTTGTAAAGGGATTCGAGGGTGATCGGGTCTTCCTAGGAGAAGGTCTATTCGCCGTTGATCGAGAGCTTGTCATGGGCTAAGTTAGGACACCTGCGGGTATAAACTTTCGAGAGCCGTGCAGCGGTTATGTGGCGAGATAGAATCCCGATGATTCTCGTTATATTTTGTTGCTATGTTAACATGCTTCTACTAATCATTCTATGCATAATATGGAGATGTTCTATAAACATGTTTTGATCTACATTACATGCTCTATCCATTCATGCCCTTGGTTGCATTTCTAGGTTGCTGTAGCTTGTTGTAATCTTGCTCTAAAGTTGCTTCATAATGTTGCTGTCAGCCTGTTAACATTAAGTTCAATGTTTCCATGATTGTTTGCTAGTGATCTATGCATCCTATGACCTTGTTTTGCCATGCTTAACTTCACAAACATGCCTTCATGCTGTTGGTTGACTTGCCATGCCATGTATTGCTCTGTGGTGAGTGGTACAAGCTCACCAACATGCCTACTTATTGTTGTTCCTCGCTATGTTTGAATCAGAATATAACTTGCCATGTTTACATGGGTGCCATCATATTTTCTCGATCCTTTTGGCTCATGGTCAATAAGGGACTTTTGATCTATGCAATTTGTAGATTCATGCCATGCCTTTGTTTGCCATGATAGGTTCCTGTAATATGTTGTTTGATAGCTCTAAATATTGCAACCCGATGTTATTTCGCTAAAGTCCTAAATCAAGTTATTATTTGCAATCTTACCATGTCCTTTTGAGCATGTTCTAGTTGTTTATGGAGATAGCTCAGTGTTCATGTTTTGTTATGCTTTTACCTGTACTTCATGCCCATGCCTTTTGTTATCATGTTGGAGTGTGTAGCTTATTGTTTTAATGCTTGCAAGATGCCTAGTTGTCGTTATGGGATGATTGTTGCTATGACTTGTGTAGAGTGTATGTGTTGCACCGCTGTTCGCTTTTGAGTGTGCTCTATATGAAACTTGCTTGATTTTGCATGTAGTTCCATATTATCATGTTGCATCCATGTTTTGAGGTGTTTGCTTGATGTTTGAGTGCATTTTCCATCAATGCCATGCTTAACTTGTTTTGCTCATATCTTCTAGACCATAGTCTCAATCTAATGAACTTTATATGTAACTTGACTAGAATTTCGTAAATCATCTTGGTGCATCTTAACTTGCTGTTTAACAACTTGAACATAAGGTTTGTTCAGATCTGGACCAATTTCGAAATTTGCATATGAGGACTTACCGGAATTGTTATATGTTGTTCCCGCCTCATTTAAACTTGCCTTGATGTGTTGTTCTTGTTTGCATCATCTCTGCCATGAGTAGCTTCATGTAGCTTGGTCATGCATCATGCTTGTTGTGCATCATGCCTTGTTCATGTGTGGTGTGTTTACCTATGTTGTGTGCTTCTTCTTGTTAGTTCCTGCTTGCTATGCATCGTGAGGATTCGCTCGCTCACGGTTGGTTCTGGCTTCATCCGCTCGCCTTCTTCATGGACTCGTTCTTCTTCCGTATGGGATTTCGTGCAAGATGACCGCTACCTCGATCTCACTACTATCATTGCTATGCTAGTTGTTTTGTTCTATCGCTATGCTGCATTACCTATCTTTTGCTCTTCAAGCCTCCCCAAATTGCCATGAACCTCTATCCTTGACACCATTCCTAGCAAACCATTGCTTGGCTATGTACCGCTTTTGCTCAGCCCCTCTTATAGAGTTGCTAGTTGTAGGTGAAGTTGAAGATTTCTCCATGGTGGACAGGGTTATGTTGGGATATCACAATATCTCTTATATTATTAATGCATCTATATACTTGGTAAAGGGTGGAAGGCTTGGCCTTATGCCCGGTGTTTTGTTCCACTTTCCGCCTCTAGTTTCCGCCATACCGTGTTATGTTCCCGGATTTTATGCTCCTAACGCTGTCGGGTGATTTATGGGACCCCCCGACAGCCGCTTTTGAATAAAACTTGTCCAAGAAGGCCCAACCTTGGTTTTACCATTTGCCTCACCACCACCTACCTTTCCCTTGGGGAGTAATTAACCCAAGGGTCATTGTCGGTGTCAAACCGCTCGGGTAGGGGGTCCTGATTGTGCGCCTAGGCGGATGGTAACAGGAGACGAGGGACACGATGTTTTTACCTGTGTTCGCCCTCTCGATGGAGGTAAAACCCACGCCCCGCTTGATTAATATTGACGATATGGGTAGTACAAGAGTGGATCTACCACGAGATCAAGGAGGCTAAACCCTAGAGCTAGCCTATGGTATGATTGTTGTAATGTATGTTGTCTCACGGATCAAAGCCCTCCGGGCTTATATAGACACCGAGGAGGCTAGGGTTACACAGAGTCGGTTACAATGGTAGGAAATCTACATATCCGTATCGCCAAGCTTGCCTTACACGGAGTCTTCAATCTTGTATCTTCAGAGTCTTGGAGTCCTGCATGACGATGATAGTCCGTTGTCCGACACTTCTAGTCCAGACTCCTCAAGAGTCTCCTCAACCAGGCTTCAATGACGATAAGTCCGCACGCATAATGTTCGCATTGCAAGGCGGGTTCTCCCTTGAATAATCCGTAGAAGATCATGAACACCAGGATAGTGTCCGCCCGCAAAATAAATTCCACATTCCAATCGTGAGAGAGAATAAAATGTACACCAATCCAATCATTGACGATATATGCGGCGTGATGTCACACCGCTACCAAGCCTTTGTTTGAATCGCTTTTTACTATACCACCTCAAGACGCTCAAATAAGCGTTTTGGCACGCCCCGTCAAGCAAAGACCATGTCCCCTTATTCCGGATTCTCATCAATACGCATGCGGGTAACCCAACTGCGTCTGCCGCCACACCTCTATCAAAGGTGAATCCCAAACGGTCACGGAGACGGTTTCTTGGTATTCTCCTTTATAAGAGGACCAAGGCTCATTCTTTTCTTCAATCTCGCATCGAATCTCTTCCTCGCCCCAGCCTAACACCTAGGGCCTCAGACTGAGCGCTTTGATTCTCAACCATGTCCGCCCGACCTTCAGGGGTGGATGCCCTCCTCCGCCACTTGAGGAGGACATATTGAGCTACGGAGGCCAAGCACTGCCCACGGATTTCAAGACAGTTGCCTGCCTAAGGGCAGGCTGCCGGCCCGCCTCGAGCCCGGCCGAATACGCTGTCTTCAGATCCCACCTCCGCCGGGTTTAGGTTTCCGACGGACCCCATTGTGAGAGGGCCTATGTTCTACTACAGCTGGATTTTCACGATTTGGCTCCGAGTCCATCCTCCATATCTCCGCATTCATTATCGCTCGCTGGTTTCCTCCTCCGCTACTCCCCACTTCGCCTGTGGTCAAGACCTTCAATGTGGAGCCAAGATGATTGGGGGCGCTAAGCTGAGTGCGGGCGGCTATAAGCAGAAGGCCGATGCTCTGTGGGCCCGAGGGTTCCTTCCAAGAGGAACTCGGACTGTGGCAGCAGGAGGGTTCTATATTACCGCCCGGCGGGCGCAAATGTGAAGCCGCCGCCTTTCATTCCGCCTCGGACCTCCACATCAACCGATGTCATGGGTCAACCAAGGGTTCAATTGGGGTCATTCAAGACGTGTTTCATCGCAGGCCGGATTCGAGACCTCCAAGCGAGGGAGATCAATCCGTGGCGTGATGCAAAGTTATGCTAATCGTGCATCTTCGCCCTACAAACGCCGCCCCTCTCCGCCTATGGGAGTTCAACCCGAGGGACCTCGGATTCTCCAACACTTCATGGGTGCGACACCCGTGGAGATGTACAAGTTGTTCTTCGACCGCAGTGGCGGTCCGAATTGGCCGAGGACGCAGTGCCTAAGCCGCAATCACCCGGATACTCGTAAATAGCTCTGAGTCCCGGACGCTCTGCTTATCTGCTTGGAGTTCGCCTCCCCCATTACTCTTCACAGAGTGGGTGGTGCGACGAGGCTGATAAGGTGTCCGCCCTTCCCAGAGACCGTGACCGAGCCCGTGGCTGGTCGAATGTTGAGGTTGCACCCATAGCAGGAGCGATGGGGAAAACAGAGAGTTATTACTACCAAAGGGGCGCTCAAGAGGGGGAATCAAAACCCCTCCTTCCAGGGGGAGAAGAGGACCGCTGGCCCATGATCCGGAGGCCAAAGCCCTTGCGGGGAAGAGATCTTCCCGGGGTCCGGCCCCGGAGAGAACCCGGACACACAATCATCGCCAAAGAATCAGCCCTCCAGCGAGCCGTGAGTATGAAAAGAGGATTTCATTAGTAAGAAAATACCTCTATTTGTGCTTCTTTGGGTAACCGCAGTTTTTATCCTATAGTTCGGATTTGCAGCCTTCTCAAATGAGTTCGTCTTTGGGGGACCTTCTTCCGGAGATGAGGGAGAGCGGAACGCCTCCGTCACGCGCCACGATAATGCGATGAGCCTCAAGTATCGCCACGAAGGGTATCCTCGAGTCCCGAGGGGCCGAGAATTGGCGCTCACCGGTATCCGCCGGAGAATCAAGGATCCGCTTGAGAGGGCGCCCATCTTAAGATCACCGTGGCGCTGATGCGCATGGTGATTGAAGGATTTCGTCCGCCGAGAGCGGATTGCGAATGCCGCTATGAGTTTGTCGGGCGGATTTGAGGTACGCGAAAATGACGACCTTCTATTTTGGACAGTTTTGCACATAAAAGTGTGCCTCAGATAGATAGTAGCCCCGAGACTCGGTAGGTTGTCGAAGACGACAGCGCGTCGAGGATCGAATCGCAGTAATGAATGTCGCCGCCTTATGCAGTGGCGGATAGTCCGAGGGCTAGCCGGACTAGTGGGGTTGCCGAAGTAATGTGGCAACTTGACGCGAGGATGCGACATCGCGACTTGTCAATCGGGCGACTTGACGAGTCGCAAGGTAAATGAGTTCTCCATAGCCGCTTATTAATGGGGTCAAAGCCCTCCTCCGATAAATTATATGTTGTTATACGACGCCGCTGCTGTGGAGAGTTTTCGCCGAACTTGCTCAAGCTAAGGAGCAAGCCCGGAAAGGAGTGATGCGGCTGCCTTCGAGGGCGCCGAGGAGTTAAAAGCCGGTAAGGCTCGCTCAACGCCTAAGCAGGGAAGAGGTGGCCGAATTGGCCGTAGTTAAAGATGCCGCCGACCGCAATGAGGCTCTTGAAAAGGAGCGCTTATCGGAGCGGAAGACTCGAGGAAGGCCACCGCCGGTTAAGGATGCCCGCCTACAATGCGGGCTATGAGGGAGGAACCGCGCAAGCCGTAGATATCGGGTTGGCAAGCCTTATCTGGCTGGTCGCCGTTTATGGATCAAAAGTATGCTCAATTTGATCGGTCAGAGTCCGGAGGATCCGTGATATGGACTTAGTGGCAAGTGCGGCCGATGCCGCTGAGCACTTCCGAGCCGGCGATCACAATACGGAAGAGCTATTTTGGTCTCAATTCCATAGTCCGATCGCCACTTTCGCTGACCGACCGGGGCCGTAATGGGCCGAGCTAAATAGATTATCCGGACTTGCTATGACCGACATCGTGGGCTCATGTCCGCCGTAGAGGCCCAAGGCGACGAAAGCTACTTCGCCATTACAGCAATTCCTTGAGCGGTGCCGCATACCAAGGAGATGAAGCGGTCGGTTTGTATCGGCGGCGCTGGATGGCTCTTGCCCGCATGAAGACGATTGGACAGAGATGGATGCCACCGCTGTTGCCGCCCAGGTTCGGTGAAAACTGCCCCCGCCGAGCACTATTTTGGGGAAGTTATGCGCGGTGCTCGTGGTAATAGAGTCGCAGTGTTTCAAAAATGTTACGCTCAAATGAACGCTTTTATCTCGTGAAACGAGGATTATACTATAATCGCTTATACTTAGCGCCCCAAGTAGTGAAACTTCTCCTATGCGGCCGCTTATGATACTTTTGTATAACCCGAAGATTGCGCTTCGCTTTCAGCCCCCACGCACAAGGTGCGGGTGTTCGCAAATAGCGCCACACTTAATCCGACGCCTCGGTCCTGTTAAGGAGGTGGTAGTGTAGCTAACGAGGCAATCCGGACTATAATGCTTTATCACTTTCACTTAGCCGCTGAGTTCGAGATTGGGGCTACGATATAGCCCCCTGGGCACCGTGATTCGATTTCCGGGCGTGTGCTCGACCGAAACGGTCCTTCGCCAAAGCGGGAATTCTAAACATTCCGTGGTCGATCGAGTGGTCGACCAGTCTCGCTATATCATGACGCTGGCCGGCTTTCATCGAGGTGCTCGCCAAATTAACCGGGGCACAATCGCAGAGTTCTCCTTGTGCCGCTAGCCGATGATACGTAACGTAAGGCAGCAAACACGTGAGCCGGGCAAACCCAACATTTGACCAAAGACATGATTCGAGCTGATGCATATAATGCCTAATCTCGAGACGCCGAACACCCCTAAGGTGTTCGGTCTTATGATAATGGGCGAATAATGCCCTAAGCCCCTAGTGTCCGTGCACGGCATGGTCTTCGACGCGCCGATGCTAAAGTGTCAGCTCCGCTTTGGTTGTAGGAAGAAACCAAGGAAAATAACAACAAGAGACAAGAAAAAGGTTTACGCAGGTCTTAATCAAAAGAATCTCGCGAACGGGTCCCTCGCCGCACGCCTCGCACTCGTGTCTCTCGCAGCCGTTATCCTCGATGGGTACGCACGCTGTTCGTCTCCAGAAAAGAGAGGAAAGTTTAGTTTGAAAACAATTCGTGCGAAAAAGGTATGTGTGAAAGAAAAAATATAACAAGCAAAGCGGGTTTGAATGAACCCGCGTTGAGTAGCGCGCGCAGCCCCTTGTGAAGGGGTGTGCAGCTAGGGAGCCCCTAGCCCATCGATGCCGACTCGTTTATCCGTGTCCGGGTCGCGGTGACCAGATCGAGATGATGCCACGCTGACCGGCATCTTGAGTGTAAGAGACGATAATGTGGTATGGCGCTGAAACGACAAAAGCCTTTCGCCCCAAGAGTGCTTGATATCCACTTTAAATGAGACGATATGAAAAATTAGTTTTTCACGCCGAAAAGTTGTTCGGTGGTCCAAACATGACTTCTAGTAATAGGGAGCCCGTGCACTTGGCATAAGGGCCCAAGGCCACTCCTTTGAAGGAAGTGCGGCTGTGTCGAATTTTGGTAGGGTCTATCCCCATCTTGAGGACCGTGGTTTGAATACAGCAGTTTAAGTCGCTGCCTCCGCCCATTAGGACTTTAGCAAATTGTAATCCGCCGATTATGGGATTTAATATCAAGGCAGTCCGCCCCTGCTTCAATGCTTCGAATAGTCCGTGGTCGAAAGTGATTGGTTTTGATATCCAATTTCTATGGTCTCATTGGTTGGACCGCGGCGAGGCTCTTTTTAGGAAGTGCCGCACTTATTTTTCCGTATTATCACATGAAGTGAGTTTACCGATTTGACCTCTTGTGGGAAAGTCTTTTGTTTTCCCTGCTCGGTGGGGTTTATCGCTTCGCTGACGGTCGAGCCCCTTGTGTTCGGCGTTTAATCGGCCGGACTATTTGAAAACCCAACAATCCTCGTGGGTGTGGTTTGCGTGCCTTCCGGGTACCGTGGATTTGACATATCCGACCCAAAATCTTGTTTGTTGGACAACTCATCGCTGTCATCCTTAAGAGGCGTGTTTTGTTGTTTGGCCGCGAGCTTTTGAATCCAGCGGCTGACCGCCGTGTTTTTGGGCTTTTTCTTTATTCCGGCGCCGCTTTTTCTCGCCGTGATTTTCCGCTTCCATCTCTTATCTCGATGTACTTGGGTCGCTGGTGTCGTGATCTTCCTAGCCAGTTATCCTCTCCGCACGTAAGCGGGTCATGAGGTTTGTTAGTGCGGACATTGTCCTTGGTTTCTTGGCCGAGGTGCCCGGCAAGCCATTCGCCCCGACATTGTGTTTAAAAGCTGCTAAGGCTTCGCGTCCTGACAATGACTATTTGGTTCTTTTTGGTGAGAAACCTGCTCCGTAACTTCCGCTACCGACTCCGAACTGTTGAGTTATATGACTTAGATCATCTCAAGGTCTCGAGGGCGGACATAAGTCCCTTGAAAATTTGTTTCAAACGTGTCCTCGAGCTCTTCCCAACTTCCAACAAGAGTTTTCGGGAGGCTTTAAGCCAATGACGGCTGGCCCTTTGAGCTTGAGGGGTAGGTATTTTATGGCGGAGATCGCCTCCTCGCCATTTGTATATGTAGTATATAATCTTCTATCCGCATCTGGGTCTATTGTTCCATCGTAGGCCTCTATGTTTATTGGTTTAAATCCTGCCGGGAATTCATGGTCCAAAGACCTCATTGGTGAAACATAGTGGGTGTGCGGTGCCCCAGATTTGGGTGTGCCGCTATCTTTGGACACTTGACGGTTGCCTTGCTTCCCTGGGCCTTCTTCTTTGGCCCAGATGGACCTGGCTGGGCCATCTGTCTTCCAAGTTCATTGGTTCGCTTATGTGGCGCCGCTTAGAATTTGGCTCACATCCGCCGCCTATCCAACCAGGCAGCCTTTTATTTTTTGACCGTGGGGGCTCTATGGCCTCATCGTCATTTTGGTAGCAGCTTGCGCTCGGGTAGTTATTTGGTTGGTGGCCATTGCCAGATTTATCCGCCGAGTACTTTGCTCCACCTCATTCTCGAGTGTGTCTTCCGCTGTTTTGAGCTTCCGCTTCCTTCTTCAAGCTTCTTGCAAGTGTTGATGAGTCTTTTTCCAAAGGTTCTTTCCTTCCGCGTGTGTCCGGCGTGAGACCGTCTGAACCGCTGCTACTGGCCCGGACTGATTATCCGACTCATCTTGTTCGGACGGTTGCTTATTCGCATGTTTGCCGCCCACTTTTGTGCCCCGCTGTATTGTGGGGTCTTTAGGAGCGTTGTTGTTGTCAAGGCGGGCTTAGGGCGCGCTCGCGCCGCTGTTTTGGTTGTTTATCGGCGGGTTATTCTTCGCCGCGCCCGCTGGTCCTCGCTATCGCTTTTTTGGGGTATCCACCATGTATATGTCATATGACGAGGTGGTCTTCCAGCGTTCTCAGGCGCTTAGTTCGCCTCCCAGCATCGCCGCCCATAGCGCCGATGTCTTTGGAGTCGTAGTCAGCATGTCGGTTAGATCGCTGATAGTGGCTACAAAGTGGGCGTGGGTGGGCTCAATTTCTTCGTCGTCTGTGATCTCAACCATCCCGCCATAGTCCGCCAGGCTCTCCTAATAACGAGATGCTTTAGTGAATTCAAGATGTCGCCAAAAGGCGTAGTATTGAAGATGTCCATGGCGGTGAATTTATAACCGCGCCTAATCCGACGGTTGGTAGGGCGCGGAGGTTCGGAGTCCGCAGGAGTCCGCACCTGGAATCACGAAGTTTTGCGAGGGACAAGATTAGTGTTCGCCCATCGCTGCGGGCGCTTGAAGCCCCCGAGGCGCCCCATCCACCATTCCTCTATCTCGGCAATCGACCCGACTAATGGCCGAGCGGATTCGCAGCGCCACCAAGGCACCGCTCGGCGGCAGAGTTAGATCATGCCCATCGCAATAAAGGCGCGCGCGCTTTAGTCAGGCTTGGGTCCGTCAAGATCAAGTCTCCGCGACATCGGCCGTGAAGTTTAGGCTTCCGAATCGACCCGACAGCCAGGGCGAAGCCGATCCGCTCCAGATGGCTGCTTAATTAGCTCGCAGCGGCGGTCACCGAATACGTAAGATCTCGTCCGGGAGAAAAGTCCCACCGGACGGCGCCGTTGGTTGAAGATGCCATCAAGCCTATCGGTGACGCATACGTAGGAACTCTCAATGAAAGCACCAATGTCGGTGTCAAACCGTGGATCTCGGTAGGGGGTCCCGAATCTGTCGCGCCTAGGCAGATGGTAACAGAGACGAGGGACACGATGTTTTTACCTGTGTTCGGGCCCTCTCGATGGAGGTAAAACCTCACGCCCCGCTTGATTAATATTGATGATATGGGTAGTACAAGAGTGGATCTACCACGAGATCAAGGAGGCTAAACCCTAGAGCTAGCCTATGGTATGATTGTTGTAATGTATGTTGTCCCACGGATTAAAGCCCTCCGGTTTATATAGACACCTGAGGAGGCTAGGGTTACACAGTAGTCGGTTACAATGGTAGGAGATCTACATATCCGTGACGCCAAGCTTGCCTTCCACGCCAAGGAAAGTCCCATCCGGACACGGACGGAGTCTTCAATCTTGTATCTTCAGAGTCTTGGAGTCCGCGACGATGATAGTCCGCTGTCCGACACCCCTAGTCCAGACTCCTTAGTCATCTTTATTTTAGCCCCCGCCAATGCTTGTCTAAGTGTTGGTCCAAACTAGAGTCCTTTGCAGCACCTCAAGGAAACTTGATGTCCGGTTTTAGTTGTACGGAGTGCTCATCCGTGTTGCCTCGAGAACGAGATATGTGCAGCTCCTATCGGGATTGTCGGCGATCGGGCGGCTTTGCTGGTATTGTTTTACCATTGTTGAAATGTCTTGTAAACCGATTCCGAGACTGATCGGGTCTTCCTAGGAGAAGGTCTATTCCTTCGCTGATCGCGAGAGCTTGTCATGGGCTGTTGGGACACCCCTGCAGGTATAAACTTTCGAGAGCCGTGCCCGCGTTATGTGGCGATGGGAATTTTTAATGTCCGTTGTAGATAACTTGACACCAGATCCGAATTAAAACGATCAATCGCGGTGTAGCCGTGATGGTCTATTCTCGGCGGAGTCCGGGAAGTGAACACGGTTTCGGGTTATGTTTGACGAAGTAGGTGTTCGTGATCACCTCTTGATCATTGCTAGCTTCACTAACTGCTCCGCTTTGTTCTCTTCTCGCTCTTATTTGTGTTGGTTAGCCACCATATCATGCTTAGTCGCCGCCGCAACCTCACCACTTTACCCCCTTCCTTTCCCATTGCTTTGCTAGTCTTGATACCCATGGTAATGGGATTGCCGAGTCCTCGTGGTTTCACATATTACTACAACAACAGTTGCAGATACAGGTTACGTGATGATCATGACGTGAGAGCGATGCTTGCTTGCGTTGAGTTCTTCTTCTGCTTCTTCGCTCAGGGGATAGGTTCCAGGTCGGCAGCCTGGGCTAGCAGGGTGGATGTCGTTTGAGCTTTTGTTTGTGTTTCATCCGTAGTCGGATGTTGATCTTGTATATGATGTATTGTTGTATTCGTGTGGCATTGTATGCCTTATGTATGTATCCCTATCTATTATGTAATGTTGATGTAATGATATCCACCTTGCAAAAGCGTTTCAATATGCGGGTCTATCCTTAGTGGGACCCTTGAGTTCCTTTTTGATAGGGTCGCATATTGGGCGTGACATGACCGAAAACACAATCATCACATTTTCTGACAGTTGCGTCAATACATTGATCTAATCACGAAAAAAGAGGCGACGACGTTCCGGATTTCCAACGCACTAACAAGAGCCTCCTCAAAGCAGAACCTATTGGCAGTTGCCACGTAACTTAAAACAGAGCCTCACCATGCTACCGCCCCGCTCCACCTCTCCCACGTCCCGTCAAGGAGAGCAGAGGAGAGCAGAGGAGAAAACACAACTGCTTCGTCCCCCCCAAAAAACTCCATTGCATCTTCTTCTCCGCTCTTCCTTTCACAAACCTCTCTCTCTAAAACAAACACCAGAGAGCAGAGGAGAATCATGGCGGATGCACCTCTGTACAAGCAGCGCCGAAAGTACACCAGGGAGCTCCACGATGTCCACCTCCACGGCTATCACAAGCTCCACGTCCTTTGCACAAGCAAGGGCAAAGACGTGGACAAGATGTTGTCCACGTCAGAGGAAGCTTGGTGGAATGCCCATCAAACTAGTCGGTGTTGATGTCCAAGACACACACTACGAGAAGCCACAATAAGGCAAAAGCTATAGCTATGCGTAGAAAAAGAATGCCTTGTCTACCACATATGTGCAGCTAAATACAGGTAAGAATAACTATTGCTTGTCAATATTGATTTTAAATTTTCTTCACTGCAATTGCCATAATATTTAAACTTTGGTTCTCATTCTTGAAAAAACATGGCATATGAATTTATTGACAGTTTTGATCTGGCTCCATGTATGTCACTCATGTGTTCAATTCTTGAATTATATTATCTAGCAATACACGCAGTTTAATTATATTTTCTTCACTGCAACATTATCTAGCAATACACACATTGTTTATGATATCTATTATCAGATTTACTAGTTATGTTGAACAAAGTATTAGCAACTGCTCAATGCAATAGATTCAGATATTCATATTGCAGTTTAGTTTCAGAAAAACACAAAAAAACATTGCTAGCTCTAAAGAAATAAACTATATTCACTCTATACAAATATATTGCAGGCCAATGGAACTAGAAAAATTCCTGATGAATGATGAGTACACCTTCGTCGGATTCGCTATCAAGGAGACAAAAGCAAGTCAAGGTATTCGGTTTGGAGATCAACTCCGACAACTACATTGATATTCAGGTGGAATGGAGAGACCCATACAACAAAAAGAAGTTTGACTCTTTGGCTGATGTTGCTGGCAGGATGATAGACATTCACTACCATGACATGAAAAAAAAATTAACCGCAAGGAGGACCATACTCTATGGGGATTTTGCCCTGTGCCAGAAAAACTTATCAAGTATGCAGCAATAGATGCATTCGCAACATATGAGTCATGGAGAATCATCTACGATGTCATAATGGGACTGGACAGGGCAAAAAGAGACAAAGAAGAAAAGAAGAAGAAGAACAAGGCTGTAATCCAATACAGCAACTAGAAAAAATCAGGGCTGTGTTTAGTTTCACTTTACTTTAGGCGTTGTGTTGTTCTTTGTTTCATGTATGCAAGATTTTGATGATGTCTGTGGCTTCATATCGAATATTTCTTTTGTAAAAACAATGTCATTTTGTTTAGATCAATTGCTTTCGCAGAAATTAGTTTGCATTAGAACAAGTATCTACACAACTTTGAAAAATTTAATGTGTGATACCAAAACATACTATTCACATACAAAACATATTCAACACCAACATTAAACAAAAAAATGAGGTAATCTGACTACAAACTCAGACATAAAAAAGAAAAGATTAATGCAGTTCACAATCGTAAAAAAAGGAGTACACACGTCTCAACATGCAGTCCACAAAAAAAGTAATTATGTAAAAATAAAAATTAATATTTCTAAAAATATATAATCCATATACCTTTCTAAACAAACGTGAATACAGTTCACAGAGCGAACAAGGCAGTTCACCAAGTGTATACACGAAGTGCAGTACATGCATAAATGAAGAACGACAAGGGCCGCAGCAACTTTCGTGTGGTGCCCAACACACACACTTGCTACACGAAGTGTTGTACTCAATGTTGGTGCAAGCAGTAAAAATGACATCATTTTTGTTTTTTCATCAAAGGGGACGCGCGCAACCCCGGAGCCACACCCCTAAGATAGACAGGGGGCGACGGGGTATGACGGACTCGCTTGAGATAAGCGGCGCCGCTGCAAGCCGCTGCCGCCGTTTCCGCTCAGTTTCGTGCTCGGCTCGCAGGGGATGTGGAGGGGGTCACGACCCCCTCCCCACCCCCGCCGCTCTCGCTTAACGCACACAAGGCGCTTTGGTTGACAGCGCAAGGTCGACATTCTGCTTTTTCCATCAAAGGGACGGCGCAACCCCGAGCCACACCCCTAAGATAGACAGGCGACGGGTATGACGGACTCGCTTGACGATGTGGGCGCCGCGCAAGCCGCCGCCGCCGCCCGGCTGCTTAAAGCTGGCTCGGCAGGGGATGGGAGGGGGCCGCGACCCTCCCCACCCCCGCGCCGCCTCGCTGAGGAACGCATGCACCGCGCTTGGTTGACAGCGCAAAGGCGACATTCTGCTTTTTCCATCAAAGGACGCCGCAGAACCCTCGAGCCACACCCCTAAGATAGACAGGGGCGACGGGTATGACGGACTCGCAAGATGTGGCGCCGCTGCAAGCCGCCGCCGCCGCCCGGCTGCCTGTGCTCGGCCTTAGGATGTGGAGGGGGTCACGACCCCCTCCCACCCCCGCCGCCTCAAGGCTAACGCATGCAAGGCGCTTTGGTTGACACGCGCAGTTCGGACATTCTGTTTTTGCATCATAGGGGACGTGCGCAACCCCCGGAGCCACACCCCTAAGTGTAGGATCGAAAGTATGTCTAGAGGGGGGGTGATTAGACTACTCTTCAATATAAAAATTCTGCCTTTTGACAAAGAACAGTTTTTGGCAGATTCACAATTATGATCAAGTCAAGCATCACCCCACACATGCAATTCTAGAGTATAGGCAGCGGAAAGTAAATTGCACATGTAGTAAAGAGAGGTGGAGAAGAGCAAACACAATTTTGGAGACGCGGTGATTTTTCCCGTGGTTCCGAGTAGGGTGGCGCTTATCGACATCCATGTTGATGGAGACTTCAACCCACTTGAGGGTAACGGCCGCATGAGTCCACGGAGGGCTCCACCCATGAAGGGTCCACGAAGAAGCAACCTTGTCTATTCCATCATGGCCTACGCCCACGGAGGGCTAGCCTTACTCGTAGATCTTCACGAAGTAGGCGATCTCCTGCCTCTTACAAACTTCTTGGTTCAACTCCACATCTCGACGACGGAGGCTCCCAAGCTTACACCTAACCAATCTAGGAGGCACCACCTCCAAAACGTAATAGATGTTGTAGATGATGATGAACTCCTTGCTCTTGTGCTTCAAATGATAATCTCCCCAACACTCAACTCTCCTCACCGGTTTGGCTGTGGTGGAAGAAAGGATTGAGTGGAAAGCAAATTGGGAAGGCTAGAGATCAAGCTTCATATGGTGGGAGGGAGCAACTTGATCTCAACACAAGGGTAGGTAGTTCTCTTCGTAAATGTAAGGTAGGAGTGGTAGTTCTTCGATGGCTCTTCCACTAATGAAGAGGGGTGGAGGGGTATAAATAGCTCTCCACACAAAATCCAACCGCTACACACATTTGAGCAATCTCTGGGACCGGCGGGACAACTCGGTGAGACCGATAGTTCAAATAATGTGAACGTTGGGATTTTCGTGGGACCGATATACAATCTCTGTTAGTCCGATTCGTGCAATGACAAGAGCATGCCAGCTTTTGTGGGATCGATTTCATCATCTCGGTGACACCGATTTGATGACGTATGTTACGTAAGCTTGGTAACTCATGTTTCGTGAGACCGAAGTTCGTAATCGGAAAATCCGAAGTTTACTAGGGTTTGGCGATGGCTGAGGTGGTTCATCTCGATGTGACTGAAGTTTGGAATATCGGTGGACCGAGACTACTTATGAGTGGCTATGGCGGAAAGTTGCCGATAGTTTAGAGATGTATCACTAAGCACTTGAGCAACCAGATCATCATCATAACCTCATCCCCTATGGACTCAATGTGATCTTGGATCACTAAACCAAAATGGAGTCTTGAGCTTTTGCCAATGCTTGGCTTAGCATTTTGGGGGTCCACTTCTTCAGCCCTGTTATACCCATATCATCGAATCTCTCAAATGATTCTCAAGTAACTATTAGTTCAATGATATATATGTTGTTATTAATTACCAAAACCACCCGGGATTAGTTGCACTTTCACTAAGATAGACAGGGCGACAGATGACGGACTGCTTACGATGCGGGCGCCGCTGCAAGCCGCCGCCCGCCTCCCGCCTCTGTTCCAGCTGCCAGCTCAGGGGATGTGGAGGGGGTCACGACCCCCTCCCACCCCCGCCGCCTCGCGGCTAACGCACGCAAGGTGCTTGGTCGACAAAGCAAGGCGGACATTCTGTTTTTCTATCAAAGGACGCCAAGAACCCCGGAGCCACACCCCTAAGATAGACAGGTGGCGATGGGGAACGACAGACTCGCCTACGCATGTGGCGACGCTGCCTGCCCGGCTAGCATTTAGCTGGCTCGCAGGGATGTGGAGGGGGTCATGACCCCCTCCCCACCCCCGCCGCCTCGCGATAACGCATGCAAGGCGCTTTGGTTGACAAAGCGCAAGGCGACATTCTGTTTTTCCATCAAAGGGGACGCACGCAACCCCGGAGCCACACCCCTAAGATAGACAGGGGCGACAGAGGACGGACTCGCTTACGATGTGGCGCCGCGCAAGCCGCCGCCGCCAAGCCGCCTGCTCGCTCTGTGCTCGGCCTTTAGGGGATGTGGAGGGGTCACGACCCCCGCCACACCCCCGCCGGCTCTCGCTAACGCATGCAAGGCGCTTTGGTTGACAGCACAGTTCGACATTCTGTTTTTCCAACATAGGGACGCAAGAACCCCCGAGCCACACCCCTAAGATAGATGGGGAGACAGAGAGACGGATTCGCCACGCATGCGCGCCGCCAGCCGCTGGGCCGCCGCCGGCCGTTTGTGCTCGGCTCGCAACAGATGCGGAGGGGGTCACGACCCCTCCCCACCCCCGCTCGGCTCAAGGCTAACGCACGCAAAGGCGCTTTGG
>JAHHZJ010000664.1:0-133885 GCA_021437245.1 Aegilops speltoides | reverse complement strand
CGAGGCACAACTGTCATCGGAGTCCTGTTGAAGAACATCGTATAGTACTTAATTAATATACTTAGCAATGAAAGTTTAGCAAAAAATTATGTATGCAAAAGATGCACTGAGGACAAATAGTAAAAATCTTACCTGTTGGGGAACGTAGTAATTTCAAAAAAAAAATCCTACGCACACACAAGATCATGGTGATGCATAGCAACGAGAGGGGAGAGTGTTGTCTACGTACCCTCGTAGACCCGAAGCGAAGCGATCACAACGTAGAGGAAGTAGTCGACGTTCTCCTCGCAATCCGACCGATCCGGCGCCAAGCATCCGACGCCCCGAGTTCTTGACACACGTACAGCTCGATGACGTCCCTCAGACTCGATCCAGCCGAGTGTCGAGGAGAGTTTCACAAGACGATGGCGTGGTGACGATCTTGATGTTTCACTGCGCAGGCTTCGCCTAAGCTTCGCGACAGTATAACCGAGGTGGAATATGGTGGAGGGGGCACCGACACGGCTAAGGAACGATCTAAAGATCAAACTTGTGTGTTCAAGGGTGCCCCTGCCCCGTATATAAAGGAGGGAGGGGGAGGCCGGCCGGCCTAGCTAGGGCGCTGAGGAGTCCTACTCCCACCGAGTAGGACTCCCCCTTCCTAGTTGGAATAGGATTGGGGGAGGGGAAGAGGAGAGGCGCGCCCCTCCTCCTTGTCCTATTCGGACTGGGGGAGAGGGCGCGCCACCTCCCCTGGCCGGCCCTCCTCTTCTCCCTCGAGGCCCACCGAGGCCCATTTACCCCGGGGTTCCGTAACCTCCCAGACTCGGTAAATTCCTGTTTTCGCCGGAACCATTCCGAACTCCAAACATAGGCTTCAATATATCAATCTTTATGTCTCGACCATTTCGAGACTCCTCGTCATGTCCGTGATCACATCCGGACTCGAACTTCTTGGTACATCAAAATACATAAACTCATAATAACATCGCCATCGAAACCTTAAGCGTGCGGACCCTACGGTTCGAGAACAATGTAGACATGACCTAGAACTATTCACGGTCAATAACCAACAGCGGGACCTGGATGCCCATATTGGTTCCTACATATTCTACGAAGATCTTTGTCGGTCGACCGCATAACAACATACGTTGTTCCTTTGTCATCGGTATGTTACTTGCCCGAGATTCGATCGTCGGTATCCAATACCTAGTTCAATCTCGTTACGCAAGTCTCTTTACTCGTTCCGTAATACATCATCTCACAGCTAACTCATTAGTTGTAGTGCTTGCAAGGCTTCATGATGTGCATTACCGAGAGGGCCCGAGATACCTCTCCGACAATTGGAGTGACAAAACCTAATCTCAAATACGCCAACCCAACATCGCCTTTGGAGACACCTGTAGTACTCCTTTATAATCACCCGATTCGTTGTGACGTTTGGTAGCACCAAAGTGTTCCTCCGTAAACGGAGTTGCATAATCTCATAGTTACGGAACATGTATATGTCATGGATAAAAGCAGTAGCAACATACTAAACGATCGTGTGCTAAGCTAAGGGAATGGGTCATGTCAATCAGATCATTCTACTAATGATGTGACCTTGTTAATCAAATAACAACTCCTTGTTCATGGTCGGAAACATAACCATCTTTGATTAACAAGCTAGTCTAGTAGAGGCATACTAGTGACACATTGTTTTGTCTATGCATTCACACATGTATCATGTTTCCGGTTAATACAATTCTAGCATGAATGATAAACATTTATCATGAAATAAGGAAATAAATAATAACTTTATTATTGCCTCTAGGGCATATTTCCTTCAGTCTCCCACTTGCACTAGAGTCAATAATCTAGATTACATAGTAATGATTCTAACACCCATGGAGTCTTGGTGCTGATCATGTTTTGCTCGTGGAAGAGGCTTAGTCAACGGTGCGCAACATTCAGATCCGTATGTATCTTGCAAATCTCTATGTCTCCCACCGGACTAAGTCCGGATGGAATTGAAGCGTCTCTTGATGTGCTTGGTCCTCTTGTGAAATCTGGATTCCTTCGCTAAGGCAATTGCTCCAAAGATTGTCACGAAAGATTTTCATTGGACCCGATGCACTAGGTATGACACCTAGATCGGATATGAACTCCTTCATCCGACTCCTTCATTAGCTGCTTCCGAAGCTGCTATGTACTCCGCTTCACATGTAGATCCCGCCTGACGCTTTGTTTAGAACTGCACCAACCGACAGCTCCTCCGTAAATACGTATCCGGTCTGCGATTTAGAATCGTCCGGATCGTGTCAAAGCTTGCATCAACGTAACTGCCATTTATGAGCTCTTTGTCACCTCCATATCGAGAAACATATCCTTAGTCCTTTTCGTATTTCAGATGTTCTTGACCGCTGTCCATGATCCACTCTGGATTACTTTGGTACCTTCCTGCTAGGCTTATAGCAAGGCACACATCAGGTCTGTACACAAAGATTGCATACATGATAGAGCCTATGGCTGAAGCATAGGAACATCTTTCATTTTCTCTCTATCTTCTGCAGTGGTCGGGCATTGAGTCTTACTCAACTTCACACCTTGTAACACGAGCAAGAACCCTTCTTTGCTTGATCCATTTTGAACTTCTTCAAAATTTTGTCAAGGTATGTGCTTTGTGAAAGTCCAATCAAGCGCCTTGATCTATCTCTATAGATCTTAATGCCCAATATGTAAGCAGCTTCACCGAGGTCTTTCATTGAAAAACTCTTATTCAAGTATCCCTTTATGCTATCCAGAATTCTATATCATTTCCGATCAGCAATATGTCATCTACATATAATATCGAAATGCTACAGAGCTCCCACTCACTTTCTTGTAAATACAGGCTTCTCCAAAAGTCTGTATAAACCCAAATGCTTTGATCACACTATCAAAGCGCTTATTCCAACTCCGAGATGCTTGCACCAGTCCATAGATGGATCGCTGGAGCTTGCACACTTTGTTAGCTCCTTTGGATCGATAAAACCTTCTCGGTTGCATCATATACAACTCTTCTTCCGTAAATCCATTCAGAATGCAGTCTTTACATCCATTTGCCAAATTTCATAATCATAAAATGCGCAATTGCTAACATGATTCGGACGGACTTAAGCATCGCTACGGGTGAGAAGGTCTCATCGTAGTCAATCCCTTGAACTTGTCGAAAACCTTTTGCGACAAGTCGAGCTTTATAGACGATAACATTACCGTCGCCAGCGGTCTTCTTCTTGAAGATCCACTTGTTTTCTATTGCTTGCCTACCCTCGGGCAAGTCAACCAAAGTCCATACTTTGTTTTCATACATGGATCCCATCTCAGATTTCATGGCCTCAAGCCATTTTGGAATCTGGGCTCACCATCGCTTCTTCATAGTTCGTAGGTTCATCATGATCTAGTAGCATGATTTCCGAACAGGATTGCCGTACCACTCAGTGCGGATCTTACTCTGGTTGATCTACGAGGTTCAGTAGTAACTTGATCTGAAGTTTCATGATCAACATCATCAACTTCCTCACTACTTGGTGTAGGTGTCTCGAAACCAGTTTCTGATTTAACTACTTTCAAGTAAGGGTGAAGGTACTATTACCTCATCAAGTTCCACTTTCCTCCCACTCACTTCTTTCGAGAGAAACTCCTTCTCTAGAAAGGATCCATTCTTAGCAACGAATGTCTTGCCTTCGGATCTGTGATAGAAGGTGTACCCAACTGTCTCCTTTGGGTATCCTATGAAGACACATTTCTCCGATTTGGGTTCGAGCTTATCAGGTTGAAGCTTTTTCACATAAGCATCGCATCCCCAAACTTTCGAAGCGACAACTTTGGTTTCTTGCCAAACCACAGTTCATAAGGTGTCGTCTCAACGGATTTCGACGGTGTTCTATTCAGTGTGAATGCGGCCGTCTCTAGAGCATAACCCCAAAACGATAGCGGTAAATCTGTAAGAGACATCATAGATCGCACCATATCTAGTAAAGTGCGATTACGACGTTCGGACACACCATTACGTTGTGGTGTTCCGGTGGCGTAAGTTGCTAAACTATTCCGCATTGTTTCAAATGTAGACCAAACTCAGAACTCAAATATTCACCTCCACGATCGATCGTAGAAACTTAATTTTCTTGTTACGATGATTTTCAACTTCACTCTGAAATTCTTTGAACTTTTCAAACGTTTCAGACTTATGTTTCATTAAGTAGATATACCCATATCTGCTTAAGTCATCTGTGAAGGTGAGAAAATAACGATATCCGCCACGAGCCTCAACATTCATTGGACCACATACATCTGTATGTATGATTTCCAACAAATCTGTTGCTCTCTCCATAGTCCCGGAGAACGGTGTTCTAGTCATCTTGCCCATGAGGCACGGTTCGCAAGTGCCAAGTGATTCATAATCAAGTGACTCCAAAAGTCCATCAGTATGGAGTTTCTTCATGCGCTTTATACCGATATGACCTAAACGGCAGTGCCACAAATAAGTTGCACTATCATTATCAACTCTGCATCTTTTGGTTTCAACATTATGAATATGTGTATCACTACTATCGAGATTCATCAAAAATAGACCATTCCTCAAGGGTGCATGACCATAAAAGATATTACTCATATAAATAGAACAACCATTATTCTCTGATTTAAATGAATAACCGTCTCGCATCAAACAAGATCCAGATATAATGTTCATGCTCAACGCAGCACCAAATAACAATTATTTAGGTCTAAAACTAATCCCAAGGTAGATGTAGAGGTAGCGTGCCGACCGCGATCACATCGACTTTGGAACCATTTCCCACGCGCATCGTCACCTCGTCCTTTGCCGAGTTCGCAATCAGTAGTCCTGTTTGAGTTGCAAATATTAGCAATGAACCGATATCAAATACCAGTGCTACTACGAGCTCTAGTAAGGTACACATCAATAACATGTATATCACATATACCTTTGTTCACCTTGCCATCCTTCTTATCCGCCAAATACTTGGGGCAGTTCCGCTTCGGTGGACCAGTCGCTTGCGGAGAAGCACTCGTTTCAGGTTTAGGGCCGACTTGGGTTTCTTCTCCCGAGCAGCAACTTGCTTGCTGTTCTTCTTGAAGTTCCTTCTTCTTCCCTTTGCCTTTCTTCTTGAAACTAGTGGTCTTGTTGACCATCAACACTTGATGCTCCTTCTTGATTTCTACCTCCGCAGCTTTTAGCATTGCGAAGAGCTCGTATAGTCTTTACTAACCCTTGCATATTATAGTTCATCACGAAGCCTTTGTAGCTTGGTGGCGTGATTGAAGAATTCATCAATGACACAATCATCCGGAAGATTAACTCCCAATTGTGTCAAGTGATTGTAGTACCCGCACATTCTCGAGTATATGCTCACTAATGTAACTATTCTCCTCCATCTTGCAGCTATAGAACTTATTGGAGACTTCATATCTCTCAAT
Organism: Aegilops speltoides; assembly: GCA_021437245.1. Taxonomy (NCBI): domain Eukaryota; kingdom Viridiplantae; phylum Streptophyta; class Magnoliopsida; order Poales; family Poaceae; genus Aegilops; species Aegilops speltoides. Next base: position 128,449 of record JAHHZJ010000664.1, on the reverse strand, counting down.
CCGGGCATTCTTTGGAATATCAACTTCAACTCTGGAACATCTCATATGCTCCATGACGCTCAAAACGTCGTTGAAGTCCCGGTTTTAAGCCGTAAAGCATGGCACATCGAACTATAGAGTAGTCATCAGCTTTGCTCGCCAGACGCTCATAACATCTGCAGTTGCATTAGCAAGAGTCTGGCACCTAGCGGTGCATCCAGACGTAACTCTTCATGCAGCAATGAGGATAATCCTCAAGTTACGGACCCGATCCGTGTAATTGCTACCATCATCTTTCAACTTTGCTTTCTCAAGGAACGCATTAAAATTCAACGGAACAACAAAGACGAGCCATCTATCTACAATCAAACATAAACAAGCAAGATACTATCAGTACTAAATTCATGATAAATTTAAGTTCAATTAATCATTTTACTTAAGAACTCCCACTTAGAAAGACATCTCTAGTCATCTAAGTGATCACGTGATCCAAATCAACTAAACCATAACCGATCATCACGTGAAATGGAGTAGTTTTCAATGGTGAACATCTTATGTTGATCATATCCACTATATGATTCACGCCGACCTTTCGGTCTCCGTGTTCGAGGCCATATCTGCATATGCTAGGCTCGTCAAGTTTAACCCGAGTATTCTGCGTGTGCAAAACTGGCTTGCACCCGTTGTAGATGGACGAGAGCTTATCACACCCGATCATCACGTGGTGTCCGGGCACGACGAACTTTGGCAACGGTGCATACTCGGGAGAACACTTCTTGATAATTTAGTGAGAGATCATCTTATAATGCTACCGTCAATCAAAGCAAGATAAGATGCATAAAAGGATAAACATCACATGCAAATCAATATAAGTGATATGATATGGTCATCATCATCTTGTGCTTCATGATCTCCATCTTGCAGCACCACCATGATCACCATCGCCACCGGCGCGACACCTTGATCTCCATCGTAGCATCGTTGTCGCCTCGCCAAACTTATGCTTCTACGACTATCTCTACCGCTTAGTGATAAAGTAAAGCATTACAGGCGATTGCATTGCATACAATAAGCGACAACCATATGGCTCCAGCCGATTGCCGATAACCGGTTACAAAACATGATCATCTCATACAATAAAATATAGCATCACGTCTTGACCATATCACATCACAACATGCCCTGCAAAAACAAGTTAGACGTCCTCTACATTGTTGTTGCAAATTTTACGTGGCTGCTACGGGCTTAAGCAAGAACCAGTCTCACCTACGCATCAAAACCACAACGATACTTCGTCAAATAGACTCCGTTTAACCTTCTCAAGGACGGGCGAGCCACACTCGGTTCAACTAAAGTGAGAGAGACAGCACCCACCATCGCCTTTAAGCAACGAGTGCTCGTGGCGGTGAAACCAGTCTCGCGTAAGCGTCTGGCGTAATGTCGGTCTGGGCCGCTTCATCTCACAATACCGCTGAACCAAAGTATGACATGCTGGTAGGTAGTATGACTTGTATCGCCCACAACTCACTTGTGTTCTACTCGTGCAAAACATCAAACCATAGAAAAAACCTAGGCTCGGATGCCACTTGTTGGGGAACGAGTAATTTCAAAAAATTCCTACGCACACACAAGATCATGGTGATGCATAGCAACGAGGGGAGAGTGTTGTCTACGTACCCTCGTAGACCCGAAGCGGAAGCGATCACAACGTAGAGGAAGTAGTCGTACGTTCTCCTCGCAATCCGACCGATCCCGGCGCCGTTACTCCGGCGCCCCCGAGTTCTTGACACACGTACAGCTCGATGACGTCCCTCGTACTCCGATCCAGCCGAGTGTCGAGGAGAGTTTCACAAGACGACGGCGTGGTGACGATCTTGATGTTTCACCGGCGCAGGCTTCGCTTAAGCTTCGACGGTATAACCGAGGTGGAATATGGTGGAGGGGGCACCTGCACGGCTAAGGAACGATCTAAAGATCAAACTTGTGTGTTCAAGGGTGCCCCCTGCCCCGTATATAAAGGAGGGAGGGGGGAGGCCGGCCGGCCTAGCTAGGGCGCGCCGGGAGGAGTCCTACTCCCACCGGGAGTAGGACTCCCCCCCTTTCCTAGTTGGAATAGGATTGGGGGAAGGGGGAAGAGGAGAGGGCGCCGCCCCCTCCTTGTCCTATTCGGACTGGGGGAGAGGCGCGCCACCTCCTGGCCGGCCCTCCTCTTCTCCCTCGAGGCCCACCGAGGCCCATTTACCCCGGGGTTCCGTAACCTCCGGTACTCGAGAAATTCCTGTTTTACCGGAACCATTCGAACTCCAAACATAGGCTTCCAATATATCAATCTTTATGTCTCGACCATTTCGAGACTCCTCGTCATGTCCGTGATCACATCCGGGACTCCAAACTTCTTCGGTACATCAAAATACATAAACTCATAATAACATCGCCATCGAAACCTTAAGCGTGCGGACCCTACGGTTCGAGAACAATGTAGACATGACCTAGAACTATTCACGGTCAATAACCAACAGCGGACCTGGATGCCCATATTGGTTCCTACATATTCTACGAAGATCTTTGTCGGTCGGACCGCATAACAACATACGTTGTTCCCTTTGTCATCGGTATGTTACTTGCCCGAGATTCGATCGTCGGTATCCAATACCTAGTTCAATCTCGTTACGGCAAGTCTCTTTACTCGTTCCGTAATACATCATCTCACAGCTAACTCATTAGTTGTAGTGCTTGCAAGGCTTCATGATGTGCATTACCGAGAGGGCCCAGAGATACCTCTCCGACAATCGGAGTGACAAAACCTAATCTCGAAATACGCCAACCCAACATCTGCCTTTGGAGACACCTGTAGTACTCCTTTATAATCACCCAATTACGTTGTGACGTTTGGTAGCACCCAAAGTGTTCCTCCGGTAAACGGGAGTTGCATAATCTCATAGTTACAGGAACATGTATATGTCATGGATAAAAGCAGTAGCAACATACTAAACGATCGTGTGCTAAGCTAAGGAATGGGTCATGTCAATCAGATCATTCTACTAATGATGTGACCTTGTTAATCAAATAACAACTCCTTGTTCATGGTCGGAAACATAACCATCTTTGATTAACAAGCTAGTCTAGTAGAGGCATACTAGTGACACATTGTTTTGTCTATGCATTCACACATGTATCATGTTTCCGGTTAATACAATTCTAGCATGAATGATAAACATTTATCATGAAATAAGGAAATAAATAATAACTTTATTATTGCCTCTAGGGCATATTTCCTTCATTACCATCATTCCTAAATAGATGTGACCGTAGTTCAATACCACCACTATTGGTCGCACATTTTGAGTACTAACATTTCTAAGTGCAGGAAGAAAATTTGTCTTGACAGTATGAAGATTCTCAAGCCATGAAACATAATGACTTGTCTCCTCGCAGCTTAGTTCAGCTCCGGGACAGTAGTAGGTCCTGTCTACCAAGCGCCGGACATGTTTGCTTGAATGGAAATGTCAATTGTTAGCGGGAGGTGCAGTCATGCTACGACGACCAAATCGACGGATAGCGGGAGGGCACCACAACCGCACTATAGCGGTACGGCCCTGGCAGCCCGCTCGCGCCACCAAGCGGGGGCGCCCATCCAATGACCTCTAGCGGCATCGAGCGTGGGGACACAGTGGCAACCTCGATTGCAGGGAGAAGCAGAGGCACGTCGGGGGCTCGAGCCCTCTCTTCTAGCGACGTTCGCGCCGCCACGGATCACGGCACTGTGTGTCCGGTGTCCCATTTCCTCGCCCCCTTTCTTCCTAGGAAGCGTCGGCAAGGTGCGCGGCTCGCCTCCTGCTCGTCAGCCTTCATGCCTGCATCGCCCTTTTTATGTACTTCCTCTGTTCCCTTTACATTTGCAGCATTAGTGTGCTATGTCTGCATTTTTTATTCAGATGGGCAAAATCGCCATGTTTTTAAGGGAACAAAACAAATTGGTGTATTTGCAATGTCTCAACATTTGTTGCCATGGCAAAAATTCACTAACTAATGTTGTTTTCATACAGTTGTCATTACCTAGGTATCAAAAGTTTCGAACCTGCCTTCACATTTTACACATAATTAGCTAAATTGCCATGAAACCAAATTTAGTTCTCTTTTAGATGGCAATATCATACTCCCTCCGCTCCCAAATATAAGTTTTTTAGAGATTCCAACAAGTGACTACATACGAGCAAAATGAGTGAATCTACACTTTAAAGTATGTCTACATACATCAGTATGTTGTAGCCCATTTGAAATGTCCAAAAGGCTTATATTTAGGAACGGGGAGTACTCTGATAGCATGGCAAAAACACTTGAATGGGTTTATGACACTCATTTACCACAATCTAGACGGCAATTTTTTTATTTTCCCATGTCTACATCACACACACACTTATTTTAAACTTACCATCATGTCACACACTCTGCGTTCCTCTGGTTGTCACTCAAAGTTCATGCAATTTTTATGTCTGTCCTTGTCCATAAACAATGGCATTTTTTATATTTGTTTAACGATCTGTATGACAAAATTCATCTGATTTGCCATGGCACTTTTTTAAAAAAATATTGCAAACTTGCCATGGCAAGTTAAGATGTTCAAAATCATGGCAAGCGTATAGATATTCAAAAAACATGGCAACTTAATAAGTTCAAATACATGGCAAAATTGCCATGGCAAACTTAAGATGTTCAAAAACATGGCAAACATGTCAATTTTTTAAAATATGTTCTAAAACTTGCCATGGCAAACTTATGTTCAAAAACATGGCAAACATGTCAAAATTCTTTACTTAAGATGTTAAAAAACATGGCAAACTTGCCATGGCAACTTAAGATGTTCAAACGCCATATCAACCTAAGATATTCAAAAACATGGCAAACTTGTCATGGCAACTAAAATCAGTTTTTTTTGTAGATGTGTTTTTGCCATGGCAACTAAAAGCATTGTTTTGCATGGTTCGTTGTGTGCAAAGTCCATCTGAAGAATGTTTTGCCACGACAATTACAGTTTTAATGGACGATGGCAAATAGAGTTCATTGTCATGGCAAATTCATTTTTTTATGGATCATGGCATTTCTAGTAGATGGATCATGTCAACATATGAAAGCAACAACGCGAGCTATTGATCTACAACATAATTTGCAAAATACTACCAGGACTAAGTTCATGATAAATTTAAGTTCAATTAATCATATTACTTAAGAACTCCCACTTAGACAGACATCTCTCTAGTCATCTAAGTGATCACGTGATCCAAATCAACTAAACCATAACCGATCATCACGTGAGATGGAGTAGTTTTTAATGGTGAACATCTTATGTTGATCATATCTACTATATGATTCACGCTCGACCTTTCGGTCTCCGTGTTCCGAGGCCATATTTGCATATGCTAGGCTTGTCAAGTTTAACCTGAGTATTCTGCGTGTGCAAAACTGGCTTGCACCCGTTGTAGATGGACGCAGAGCTTATCACACCCGATCATCACGTGCTGTCTGGGCACGACAAACTTTGGCAACGGTGCATACTCAGGGAGAACACTTCTTGATAATTAGTGAGAGATCATCTTAAAATGCTACCGTCAATCAAAGCAAGATAAGATGCATAAAAGATAAACATCACATGCAATCAATATAAGTGATATGATATGGCCATCATCATCTTGTGCTTGTGATCTCCATCTCCGAAGCACCATCATGATCACCATCGTCACCGGCGCGACACCCTAATCTCCATCGTAGCATCGTTCTCGTCTTGCCAATATTATGCTTCTACGACTATCGCTACCGCTTAGTGATAAAGTAAAGCATTACAGGGCGATTGCATAGCATACAATAAAGCGACAACCATATGGCTCCTGCCAGTTGCCGATAACTCGGTTACAAAACATGATCATCTCATACAATAAAATTTAGCATCATGTCTTGACCATATCACATCACAACATGCCCTGCAAAAACAAGTTAGACGTCCTCTACTTTGTTGTTGCAAGTTTTACGTGGCTGCTACGGGCTTAAGCAAGAACCAATCTCACCTACGCATCAAAACCACAACGATAGTTTGTCAAGTTGGTGCAGTTTTAACCTTCGCAAGGACCGAGCGTAGCCACACTCGGTTCAACTAAAGTTGGAGAAACTGACACCCGCCAGCCACCTGTGTGCAAAGCACGGCGGTAGAACCAGTCTCGCGTAAGCGTACGCATAATGTCGGTCCGGGCCGCTTCATCCAACAATACCGCCGAACCAAAGTATGACATGCTGGTAAGCAGTATGACTTATATCGCCCACAACTCACTTGTGTTCTACTCGTGCATATAACATAAAACCATAAAACCTAGGCTCGGATGCCACTGTTGGGGAACGTAGTAACTTCAAAAAATTTCCTACGCACACGCAAGATCATGGTGATGCATAGCAACGAGAGGGGAGAGTGTTGTCTACGCACCCTCGTGAGACCGAAGCGAAGCGTTGACGCAACGTAGAGGAAGTAGTCATCGCCTTCCGGTCCAACCGATCCAAGCACCGTTACTCCGGCACCTTCGAGTTCTTGACACACGTACAGCTCGATGACGCACCCCGGCTCCGATCCAGAAAGCTTCGGGAGGAGTTTCACAAGACAACAGTGTGGTGATGATCTTGATGTTCAACCGTCGCAGGCTTCGCCTAAGCACCGCTACAATATGACCGAGGTGTAATATCGTGGAGGGGGCACCGACACGGCTAAGGAACGATCACGAAGATCATCTTGTGTGTCTATGGGTGCCCCTGCCCCGTATATAAAGGAGTGGAGGAGGGAGGGCCGGTCCTCTCTATGGTGCGCCCTAGGGAGTCCTACTCCCACCGGGAGTAGGATTCCCCTTCCTAGTCCAACTAGGAGTCCTTCCAAGTAGTAGAAGTAGGAGACAAGGAAGGGAAGAGAGAAGGGAAGGAAGGAGGGCGCGCCCTCCCCTTGTCCAATTCGGACTAGGCCATGGGGGCGCGGCCTGCCCTAGGCAAACACCTCTCTCTTTCCCGTATGGCCCAATAAGGCCCAATACTTCTCCCGGCGAATTCCGTAACTCTCCCAGATCCGATAAATACCAATCACTTGGAACATTTCCGAACTCCGAATATAGTCGTCCAATATATCGATCTTTACATCTCGACCATTTCGAGACTCCTCGTCATGTCCCCGATCTCATCCGGGACTCCGAACTCCTTCGGTACATCAAAACTCATAAACTCATAATATAACTGTCATCGTAACTTTAAGCATGCGGACCCTACGGTTCCAGAACAATGTAGACATGACCGAGACATGTCTCCGGTCAATAACCAATAGCGGAACCTAGATGCCCATATTGGTTCCTACATATTCTACGAAGATCTTTATCGGTCAGACCGCATAACAACATACGTTGTTCCCTTTGTCATCGGTATGTTACTTGCCCGAGATTCGATCGTCGGTATCCAATACCTAGTTCAATCTCGTTACCGGCAAGTCTCTTTACTCGTTCCGTAATGCATCATTCCATAACTAACTCATTAGCTACATTGCTTGCAAGGCTTATAGTGATGTGCATTACCGAGAGGGCCCAGAGATACCTCTCCGACAATCGGAGTGACAAAACCGAATATCGAAATACGCCAACCCAACATGTACCTTTGGAGACACCTGTAGTACTCCTTTATAATCACCCATTCGTTATGACGCTTGGTAGCACCAAACTGTTCCTCCGTAAACGGAGTTGCATAATCTCATAGTTACGTGAACATGTATAAGTCATGAAGAAAGCAATAGCAACATACTAAACGATCAAGTGCTAAGCTAACGGAATGGGTCAAGTCAATCACATCATTCTCCTAATGATGTGATTCGTTAATCAAATGACAACTCATGTCTATGGCTAGGAAACTTAACCATCTTTGATTCACGAGCTAGTCAAGTAGAGGCATACTAGTGACACTATGTTTGTCTATGTATTCACACATGTATTATGTTTCCGGTTAATACAATTCTAGCATGAATAATAAACATTTATCATGAAATAAGGAAATAAATAATAACTTTATTATTGCCTCTAGGGCACATTTCCTTCAAATTTGCCATCTTTTTTGAAGAAAAACTTACTAAATTTGCCATGTGCAAACATTTTCATTATAGGTAGTGCGATAATTATATTTATTTTTTAGTCCATCGTAAATTTATGTTTTGAGATCATGGAAATTTATGTATGAGATCATGGACGATAGCATCCCTTCTTTTTGTTAATTTTTATGATGGAAATTTTATTCTTTAGTGCCATGGCAATTTTATTTTTTAAACATGGCAATTTATACTACACACCATGGCAAATTGCTCACACATAATTTTGTGTTCAAATTGTGCATACATAATATGGAAATTTAATTAAAAATACCATGGCATTTTTTACTATGGATATTCCATGGCAATATTTTTTTGTTTGCGTGATTGAGATTTCCATGACTATTTTTCTTTTGTGTCATTGCAAAAAGAACAATTTCTTTTTACCCATGGCATTTTTTGTGCTTTTAAAGTTGACGAGATTTTTGTTTCGTAGCACAGCAAAATCTGGGCTTTAATCTCGCACAGCATAAAAATAGTTGGGCTTCTTTTGCTACCGGGCTGTGGGGTCGACAGGCAGGGGGCGTTTGCGCAGGGGGACCTCTCCTCCCGAACGAATTCGTCCGCATCGATCTCCCTTCCAGTATGAATGAGTCATTCGGTCTGGGGGTCTCCCAGACCAAACGTCAGCGACATATCGGGGTCCTAAAAATATTCTAGATTTAACAAATCTTCAGGAATTAATAAAGTTTTTATAAAATGTTCAAGAATTGTAGGAAATGCTCATGTTTTTAAAAATATTCTAGATTTAACAAATCTTCATGAATTAATTTTTTTGCATATTTAATCAGTGTTCGATGAAGTTGGGAAGCCTGCTCACGCACTTAGCTTCAGCCTGCTCACGAGGTAGTATTCGGCGGCCTCAAGCAGCCACAACCTCACATTTTGCTCCAGAAAAAAGCTACAACGTCACGTCACACACATCCCTCCCATTGGTGGCCTCGGCCTCGCGGGGGAGCTTGTCGGTGTACAGCAAGTGGAGCACGCCCTGGAACACCTCTGCAGTGACCATGTTAAATCTATTTAATGTCTTTTGATGGGTTCAATTTTAGAAAAATATTTCATAGAAACCCAATTTTTATCATGAAAAAAAGATACAATTTCATTATTTTTGGGTTCTTAGCCCATGGACTCCCTCCTCCTATATCTTTTTTTTATAAGACTGTTCTCTAGCTTGTGGGCTCCTGCAACTCCCAGCCCAGTTCAAAATCCAAGCAGCACCCCATGCAGCGTCTGAGATTTTTGTTTCGTAGCACAGCAAAAAGAAATAGTTGGGCTTCTTTTGCTATCGGGTTGTAGGGTCCACAGGAAGAAAAGGGGCGTTCAGCTGGGGACCTCTCCTCCTTCAGCGCCCAAGAAGATAAGTGGCGCCCAGCAGCAGCCACTGGATGGGCCGGCCCACGATTACGCAACAAGCGCCCGAGATTTTTGTTTCAGAAGACAAGAAAATCTGGCTTTAATCTGCACAAGCAAAAAGAAATAGTTGGGCTTCTTTTGCTATCGGGTTGTAGGGTCCACAGGAAGAAAAGGGGGGCGCTGGGGGACCTCTCCTCCTTCAGCGCCCCGCAAGATAAGTGGCGCCCGCAGCAGCCGCTGGATGGGCCGTCCCACGATTACCCCGACTGCGATTCGATCTCGCGACCTAGCGCTTAAACACGGAGAGACTATCCACTGCACCAGCTCACTGCTATTGCTTATTACCAGCGCGAGATCTTTAAAGAATAGAAATGTAGACACGTTATTTATTGCGCATTGCACTGTAGCATTTATATTTTCCAATTATTTGAAAATATCTTCACATATTACAAATGGAGTTCATGAGCATGCAAAAAAAGTTCGCATATTCAAAAAGTAGTTCACCAACTCGAAAAAGTTCATTTATTCAAAAACAGTTCACGGATTCAAAAGAAGTTCATCGATTTTGAAAAAAGTTCATTGAATTTGAAAAAACGTTCATCAATTAGAAAAATGTTCATCGAATTTGGAAAAAGTTCACCTAAATTGAAAAAAGTTCATGGATTTTGAAAACAAGTTCATGTAAATTGAAATAAGTTCATCGATTTTGCAGAAAAAGATCATCGATTTTGCAGACAAAGTTCATCAATTTTAAGAAAAAGATCAGAAAATTGTAAAAAGTTCATAAATTTGAAAAATAAGTTCCCTATTCTGAAAATGGTTCATCAATTTGAAAAAGTTCACGAGTTTCAAAAATTCAGTTCATGGATTTAGAGAAAGAAGTTCATCTATTTGAAGAAAACAATTACGAATTTCGAAAAAAGAAAGTAAAAAAGGATAGAGAAAAAAGCAAAAGGAAAAGAAAAAGGAAAAAGAAGAACAAATAAAGGGACGAAAACATGGGTGCTACCACATTTGGTGTAATGATCGAGTTGGTTATACATCGATACCTGAAAACGCGCGACGCAGGTTCGAATCCTAGTGTTCGCGTCTATTTTGCAGTTTTATATAGAGTTTAAAAAACAGGAATAGTGGATAGAAAATCCCCCTCCCGAACGAATTCGTTCGCATCAATCTCCCTTCCAGTACGGACGATTCATTCGGTCTGGGGGTCTCCCAGACCGAACGCAGTGCCATATCGGGGTCCTAAAAATATTCTAGATTTAACAAATCTTCAGGAATTAATAAAGTTTTTATAAAATGTTCAAGAATTGTAGGAAATGCTCATGTTTTTTAAAAACATTCTAGATTTAACAAATCTTCACGAATTAAAAATTGTTTGCATATTTAATCAATGTTCGATGAAGTTGGGAAGCCTGCTCACGCATTTAGCTTCAGCCTGCTCACGAGGTAGTATTCGGCGGCCTCAAGCAGCCACAACGTCACGTTTTGCTCCCAAAAAAAAGCTACAACGTCACGTCACACACATCCCTCCCACTGGTGGCCTCGGCCTCGCGGGGGAGCTTGTCGGTGTACAGCAAGTGGAGGACGCCGTGAACACCTCTGCAGCGACCATGTTAAATCTATTTAATGTCTTTTGAGGGCTTAAATTTTAAAAAAATATTTCATAGAAACCCAATTTTTATCATGAAAAAAAGATACAATTTCATTATTTTTGGGTTCTTAGCCCGTGGGCTCCCTCCTCCTATATCTTTTTTTTAGAAGACTGTTCTCTAGCTTGTGGGCTCCTGCAACTCCCAGCCCAGTTCAAAATCCAAGCAGCACCCCATGCAGCGTCTGAGATTTTTGTTTCGTAGCACAGCAAAATCTGGGCTTTAATCTGGCACAGCAAAAAGAAATAGTTGGGCTTCTTTTGCTATCGGGTTGTAGGGTCCACAGGAAGAAAAGGGGGGCGTTCGCGCTGGGGGACCTCTCCTCCTTCAGCGCCCCGCAAGATAAGTGGCGCCCGCAGCAGCCGCTGGATGGGCCGGCCCACGATTACGCAACAAGCGTCTGAGATTTTTGTTTCGTAGCACAGCAAAATCTGGGCTTTAATCTGGCACAGCAAAAAGAAATAGTTGGGCTTCTTTTGCTATCGGGTTGTAGGGTCCACAGGAAGAAAAGGGGGGCGCTGGGGGACCTCTCCTCCTTCAGCGCCCCGCAAGATAAGTGGCGCCCGCAGCAGCCGCTGGATGGGCCGGCCCACGATTACGCAACAAGCAACGCGAAAAAATGACCGGCAAAAATACATCCCGACTGCGATTCGATCTCGCGACCTAGCGCTTAAACACGGAGAGACTATCCACTGCACCAGCTCACTGCTATTGCTTATTACCAGCGCGAGATCTTTAAAGAATAGAAATGTAGACACGTTATTTATTGCGCATTGCACTGTAGCATTTATATTTTCCAATTATTTGAAAATATCTTCACATATTACAAATGGAGTTCATGAGCATCCAAAAAAAGTTCGCATATTCAAAAAGTAGTTCACCAACTCGAAAAAGTTCATTTACTCAAAAACAGTTCACGGATTCAAAAGAAGTTCATCGATTTTGAAAAAGTTCATTGAATTTGAAAAAAGTTCATCAATTAGAAAATGTTCATCGAATTTGGAAAAAGTTCACCTAAATTGAAAAAAGTTCATGGATTTTGAAAACAAGTTCATGTAAATTGAAATAAGTTCATCGATTTTGCAGAAAAAGTTCATCGATTTTGCAGAAAAAGTTCATCAATTTTAAGAAAAAGATCAGAAAATTGTAAAAAGTTCATAAATTTGAAAAATAAGTTCCCTATTCTGAAAATGGTTCATCAATTTGAAAAAGTTCACGAGTTTCGAAAAATTCAGTTCATGGATTTAGAGAAAGAAGTTCATCTATTTGAAGAAAACAATTACGAATTTCGAAAAAGAAAGTAAAAAGGATAGAGAAAAAGCAAAGGGAAAGAAAAGGAAAAGAAGAACAAATAAAGGGACGAAAACATGGCTGCTACCACATTTGGTGTAATGATCGAGTTGGGTATACATCGATACCTGAAAACGCGCGACGAGGTTCGAATCCTAGTGTTCGCGTCTTTTTGCAGTTTTATATAGAGTTTAAAAACAGGAATAGTGGAAGTTGGGCTGAGCCCAGGTTGCGCCGCTGCAGGCGCCGGTTTGCGAAACAGTTATAACCGGCGCCTGCAGCGCCAAATAGAAAATCCCCTCGGGTCCTAAAAATATTCTAGATTTAACAAATCTTCAGGAATTAATAAAGTTTTTATAAAATGTTCAAGAATTGTAGGAAATGCTCATGTTTTCTAAAAATATTCTAGATTTAACAAATCTTCACGAATTAAAAATTGTTTGCATATTTAATCAATGTTCGATGAAGTTGGGAAGCCTGCTCACGCATTTAGCTTCAGCCTGCTCACGAGGTAGTATTCGGCGGCCTCAAGCAGCCACAATGTCACGTTTTGCTCCCAAAAAAAAGCTACGACGTCACGTCACACACATCCCTCCCACTGGTGGCCTCGGCCTCGCGGGGGAGCTTGTCGGTGTACAGCAAGTGGAGGACGCCGTGAACACCTCTGCAGCAACCATGTTAAATCTATTTAATGTCTTTTGAGGGGTTCAATTTTAAAAAAATATTTCATAGAAACCCAATTTTTATCATGAAAAAAAGATACAATTTCATTATTTTCGGGTTCTTAGCCCATGGGCTCCCTCCTCCTATATCTTTTTTTAGAACACTGTTCTCTAGCTTGTGGGCTCCTGCAACTCCCAGCCCAGTTGAAAATCCAAGCAGCACCCCATGCAGCGTCTGACTTTTTTTTTTTTCTTGCCTGTTGATGGCCAATTTCACAGAAAAATGAAGCGATGGAGAAGAAAAAGAAATAGAAATGGAGATGCGAGGAATCGAACCCGTGCCTCTATTCCGCATTGATTAGCGCTCTACCAATTGAGCTACATCCCCAATCACATATGTTATGTTAATTCAAGGAATTAATATTAATGAATTAACCGTGACCATGAAAAATATTGGCAGTAAATATTCTAAGAAAAGCATGAGTTTGTTTGCACCGCGTGATTAGCCCAGATTTGACGTACCCCATGTAGGCTATACTCAAACAAATTACTTCCTAGCAAACAAAATGGTTAACTGAGACAGACATGACGACAAATGGTGAATATATTTGCAAAATCTCTCCGTTCAGCCAGGGAAGAGTGCTAACCTATGATGCTAGTATCGATCCATCCATCGTCACAACTCACAAGTCACAATGAATGCATGGAGTGATAACACAACCGTAGGTTTGTACACGTCTGATTTTGTCCATTTAATACAGTAAGTGTAAACTGGTGCTGAAATTTTTCGAGGCCGTGTGTGTTCATTATGTTTGCCCCCTTGATGCTTTATTTTGAGTCAATACAATCCACCCTTTCTAAAAAAGAAAATCTCGAAATCCATTAAAAAAGAACGTGTTACCAAGGGATCTCTATCAAACAACTAGACGGAATTGTTATATTTGGAACATAATTTAGAGTCGGTTTTAGATAGGAAATAAATGTTTTTCAATGTTAAATAAGGAAATCTTCAACGCTGACCCACAAATATGCTTCGGCATCCGTCTGCGGGCAGGGGGACCAGTGTGCGCACACTGATGCGGGAGCCGGCCATCCAACGCTGCCCGCATATATCCCGCCCCCCAAAAAAGTTAACCCGCACACTCAAATAGCCTAGATGCGCAATCATATCTTCCTTCAGTTGCTCGTGAGTTGCTCGATGCCGAATTTGTTGATGCATTTGAACAAACTCTTCAAATGTGGCCGGATTCTGATCAAGAAATTTGATAGGATCACTCATATTCGCAAATTCAAGACTTGCGGCAATACCATCACCCTCGTCCTCCACGATCATGTTCTGCATAATCACACAATAGGTCATCACCTCCCACAAGGTCTCTGCATCCCATTGTTAGTCTAAGAACAACTACAAAATGTGTCTGCACAACTCCAAATGCCCTCTCAATGTCCTTTCTAGCTGCTTCTTGTCTTTGGGCAAAGTGAGCCTTTTTGGCCAATTGGGTTAGAGATGGTGTTGACAAAGATAGCCCACTAAGGATAGCTAGATACCGTCAACCAGATAGTAACCAATATTATACTCACGCCAATTGACAATTATAGTGGCAAGGATGAGCTTTTCCTTCAGTCTGCCTAGCAAACAATGGTGATCGCTGTAGCACATTGATGTCACTCCTAGACCTGGGCATGCCAAATCCAAAGATCATGTGATGCGACAACTTCAAGAATGATGATAGGCTTCTTAACATGGCCATGATATTGCCCTTGTAGAGCTTTTGGGGAGTTCTTCCATTTTCAATGCATGTAGTCAAGAGATCCGAGCAAACCTGGGCACCCTCTTGCTTCCCAGATTGCCAAGAGCCTCTCGGTGTCTATGACATTTGGTTCTCTTAGGTATTGAGGTCCAAACACCGAGACCACAACAGTTGCAACCCTGGCCATGGCATCTCCGCATGTGCTCTCAGACATCCATAGGTACGCGTCCCACGAATCAATGACCGTGTCATATATAAGTATCTGCAGTGCGGCCATGTACTTCTGGTAATCTGAGAATCCAATCCTTCCCACGGCGTCCTTCTTCGGGATGAATTAGTCATCGAAGGATCGGACCCCATGGTAGAGACAATCAAAGACATTTTTGCGCTTCCGAAACCGCTGGCGAAAATTGTTAGCAAAGAGGGGATTGGGGGTAAACTAGTCAGACATCAACGTCAAATGGCCGCATGCCCTGTTGCGGTTGAGCACTTGATGACCCTTGATCGACCCCTTGAAATTGAGAACATGCTCTTCAGCATGCTCTATGTCTACAAGGACCGTTTGCATCATCGTCGTCTCATCCGTGTAGTCCTCCTCGTCAGATGAGCTGTCTAATGACTCAACATAGTGCCCGTATATGTACTCCATATCCGAATCTATTGCTTGAAAGAAGAAGGGCCAAATAAGTTTAGCACATGCATTTCACCGAATAGTTGCCAAGCATGGTAATTACCGTAGGAGCTGATGGTACCTGCACGATGGTTGGAGGAGAGGTGTTGAACGGCGGCGGAGAAGAAGCGGCTTGGGTCCCGGGTGTACCGCTGGAGGTGAAGGACTCGTCGAGTACCAGCAGGGGTGTGCCAGGGCGGCTGGGGTGGTGGAGTAGCGACGAAGACAAGAGAGAAAAAGGGAAGGAGAGAAAATGGGAGGATAGAGGCGCGAGGTCCGGGAGGGGGTTTCGTGGGGTTTTGGGTGGGCTAGGGTGTCAGATTACTACATGTGTACTATGCAGACTCCCGCAAAGCCCCCCAGTTTGTCTTGGGTTTGCCAAAAAAACATGCACGGACTGCCCGACGGATGGATACAGGCCTGCGTTGGATGGCACAATATGTTCGGACAGCACGGTCTGGACGTATGCGGGAGGTTTGAGGGTTCTCTTTGGAGATGCCCTAAGAGCATCTACAACCGGGCGCCCCAAACCCGCCTCGAACGCCAGGGCAGGCGGACCAAGAAACTAATCCAACCAGACCCCTCAAACTGCCCTCAAATGCTCGGGTTGACCAACACCCCTCATATCCATCCAAAGTCTAGGGTGGATATGAGGCGACCCGAGCGCGCCCCGGCGCATACGCCACGTCTGCTCGATCCACCTCTAGGCCAACCCTAACCCATAAAATCCCACTCCAGAGCAAACCTAGCCTCACTTAATTGCGCTCCGCTCCACTCTACTTCCCTTTCTCCAATCTGCCTAATCATGAGCGTCGGTGACCATGTCCAGCACATGCATCCACTCCGACGACAGCTCCGAAGATGAGGACGAGCTGGCCACCTCACATTAACCAAGACACATATGAAGGAGAATTCTTCCAAGAAACGCATCTTTCCAAAAAAATGTTTCAAGAACCGCTCTACTCCATACCAGAATATTGAAGTAGACATCGACAATGAATCCGACTTCACCCTTAAGCCGGAACAAGAAGAGCCGAACTAGAAGAGGTTACTGTTGCAGATGACCTGTCAATGCTTGACCGATTACGTAAAGGATGGCTTCAACATGTTGATGCATTTATTGATGATGATGATGATGAGCACATCATTACTGATAGTGATGACGATGATGCATTTATTTACCCCAGAGCATATATGGACGATGAAGAGTACTATTAGTAATGTTAGGTATTCAATTATTATAATGTAAATATATATTATTAATTAGTTCATGTTATTAGGTATTCAATTTTTTAATATGTTCATGATGATGATACACTTAATTTTTTATATTATATTTATGTTGTACTAATTTCGTTTACTCTTTGTCATTGCAGGTGTTGACAGATGGTGGGAGCGGGTCGAGATCTCTTTGAGCCTCCTTCCTCGGCGCGTGCTGGGAGGTGTGCTTCCATTCCATCCCAACACCTCCGGAGAGCGCTGCTAGACAGTATGCAGACACCACCGGCGGGCGCTTCTTCTTCGGCCGCGAGAGGCCGGAGGAAGATGAAGAGGGGTGCTAGAGGTGGACGTGGCGGCGGGAGAGGTAGGAAGGCCCTACGCCTTCCTCGCCGCCACCCCCAGCTGATTCTCCCAAGCACATGACAGCTCTATCTAACGTGGACCCGTCTCGGACTCCGGTCCACGAGCCTCAGGCCGACGAGCCTCAGGCCGACGAGCCTCGGGTCGCCGATCCTTCATCCCATGAGACTCGGGTCCCAGAGTCTTCGTCCTATGCGACTCCGGTCCCAGAGTCTTCGTCCGATGCGACTCCGGTCCCAGAGTCTTCGTCCCACCTGACTCCGGAGGCTAGTGGTCATGTTGAAGGTGGCGAGGATAGCTTTTCTGAGGATAGCTATAGCGAGGGCGAGCTGGTTGAGGGGGTCAAGAAGGTCCACCAGCGTGGTGGTATAAAGCCCCGCCTGCGCGTCGACCCTCAATGGGAGATGTTTGTTTGTGCCTAATGGGGAGAAGTAAGTGCATTTACTCTTTTTTAACATTTTGCCTTCACGTTTCTTCAAATTAATATCTAATGTGTTGGCCTTGTCATACTGCAGGGGTTGGATACACGCCCGTGGTGTCAGCAGGCCCAACCAGGTCCTTGGTGTGCTTTGCCGACAGAACTTCCCGGGGCGGGTCACGTTGCCAGGTGAGGGTGAGGTTCCATAGCTAGCACTGAGCTCGGAGCTGTACTTGGCTGCCCCGGCCCCGCCGGAGGAGAGGGTCGATGGTGCCTTGTGCGAGATGGTGGCCGACATTGTGATCGGGACATTTTGGGTAATTTCTCCTTTACAGAATTAAAAATCAACAGTACATATTGATTGTACTAATCAGTGTTGTCTTGTTTGATTGCAGACCTTTTACAGGTGTCTTGAGGAACACGAGGCGGTCGCGGATATGGTTGTCGAAGCCGAGTGCAAGCGCCTACTTCAGAACTTACGACATGAGGCTCGGGTGGAGGCTGCTCGAGGCTACTACACCTCGACTAACATTAAGAGGTCCAAGAAGAAGTGATGCGCCAAGTTTCTTAGTAAGGAGAAGTACATGAAGGTAATTACCTATTCTTAAGGCCTTGTACTTAGTTTCCTTGATTTCATTCGTAGGTGTAGCGTTGAAATTTCTCTTGTCTAACTTAGGTGCCCCCGAGATGGTGTGCGGATAGGATGGACTGTTGGGAGGCATTGGTGGATGAGTGGTGCTCTCCCCAATGGCTAGCCGTCCACAACAAGGCCAATGGTAAGTGTACCCAAATGCAAGGTGTGCCACACCATCAAGGGAGCTCCAACCTGTTTGAGTACGGGGATCACTAGGTATGTGGTTTGCTTCATGATTAATGCAATTTCATTCTTCATGCTAGCTTGAGCCCTTAACTAATATTTGGTTCCTCTCTTTTAGGAGTGACACAACAAGAAGGAGGTGCCACCGCTGTTTGACCTCTATGCCATGGCCATAATGCCCCATACAAGAACGCCAAGGCATTCTCTGAGTCTGACCTCGATCATCCAGGGAGCTTCACCAACATCTCCTCCCACAACAAGCTCGTGAGGTACATAGACGTTGGGAAGACGAGGAAAGGGGAGGACTTCAACCCGAGCCATAGTCCTTTTGATCCAAAGATCGTGATGCTATATGGTGGCGGGAGGTACCATGGCTCGGTAGCCATTGGGGATGGACTGATACGTTGTCCTAGAACTCTCCCGGAGATCAAGAAGCGCCAGACGAGCTTCGATCCTGAGATAAGGCCTCGTCCACGGCCAATGGAGCTCGCCATCGAGGCTAGGTCCTAGGAGCTTCTAGCGGAGACAAACAGGCGGCGGCGGAGAGGGAGAAGGACATGGAGGAGAGGACGGCTAGGCTGTTGGAGGAGGAGAGGAACCGGAACGACACATTTCACCGGGCCCTATACGAGCTCCTCGTGGTAAGTTTCTCCTGCATATTAGCCAAATCATGCATGTAATGTTCATTTTATTACTAACTAATATGACTGACTCGTGAAAACAAAATGTGCAGACCGTGTGCTAGAACAACGGTCAGACCCCTCTGCCGATGCCCCAGATGGGTATAGCGCCGACGGTGAGTTTCATTTGAATGGTCATTAATTACTAGTATTCACATTTGAGTTGCATCGTGGTAAGGAGACATTGCAAATGATCTTTGGTGCATCATGCCTTCCGACAAGCATCGACTGATCCTTCTCCGTCTGGCACTGGCGCAACCCCGACCGGTCCTTCACCTTCGTGATGATGGTACGTTTTCCTAAGTGTTTTGCTTAAGAAATGCATATTTAGCTTAAGAAATTACCTATTTAGCTCCAAAATGACGTATACTTAGCTTATTTTCCTCCTAAATGACATAATAACCTTACTTAGCTCCAAAATGACATATTTTACCTAGGATAGCTATAAAATGGCCTATACTTAGCACTTTTTCCTCCAAAATGACTTAATATGCTTAATTAGCTAAAAAATGGCATAACTACCTAGGATAGCTCAATAATGATCTATACTTAGCTTAGCTAGTTCATTTATGACATAACTAGCATATATGCCTATGCGTTGCACCGGGAGAAAAACTAGTATGTATTTAAAGTTAGTGAGAATTATATGTGCAAACAAAGCCCTGTGCGCACGTGAAAAAAGAACGTTTAGCTTCTCGGTTTCGCCGGGTGTGAAGTAACCAATCCGCTATTTTTCCATTCGATGATCTAGGGCATTTAAGAGTTCTGTTACATCATCATACGCCAAAGAAGGCCCATGAATTATAAAATCTACTTTTTCTTTCAATCGAGGAGATTTTAAGGTATGAAGTTTCTGAATAATGTATGAAACATGAACCATTTTTTAAATCTTGAACAGTTTTTCGAAAATTATGTACACCTACAGAAAAATGCAAACAAAATTTGAAACGGGAAGTTTTTTAAAATTCAAAACATTTTTTGAAAACATGATTTAAAAAAAAACATGAACATTATTTGAATTTGTGAGCATATTTTTAGAACGGGAACATGTGTTGAAACTTCATAACATTTTTCGAAAATGTGTATCTTTTAACATTATTTTGAATTGTGAAAATTTCACTAAAACAAGAATATTTTTCAAATTTTGAGGATTTCTTAAATTGCCATTTTATTTTTACAAATCTCGAAAAATGGGAAACTTTTTTCAAGTTCCGAATATTATTTGAACATAGCAACAAAATTTTGGAACTTTGAACATTTCTATAATTTATTTATTATTTTTGAAAATTTGAACATTTTAGAGAATTTTGAATTTATGAAATAAATTCTATAATAAAACTAAACATGTAAGTGAAAAAAGAGATAGGGAAAGAGAATAAAAATACAAGTAAAACAAAGAAACAAAGGAAAATGGGACAGCCCATTATTGGTTTTCTTGTTTGAAGGCATTTTAAATTGCCATTTTCTTTTAGAAATCTCAAAAATGGGATAATTTTTTAATTTCCGAATATTTTTTGAAAATATCAACAAAATTTTGGAATTTTGAATATGTTCTGTAATATGATTATTTTTTTGAAATTTTGAACTTTTTTTCAGAATTTTGAATTTACAGATCAAATTCTATAATAAAATTCAACATTGAAGTGAAAAAAGAGATAGAGGAAGGAGAATAAAAATAGAAATAAAACAAAGAAACAAAGAAATATGGGACAACACATTATTGGTTGTCTTGTGCGAAGCTACGACTATTTGTTGCGTTGTGCGGAAAATAAAATTTTCCCAGCTACATGAGCAGAAAAATAAGTGGACTGGCTTCGCTGGGCCACAGTGCGCGGCCCATGTACAAAATTCTGGGAAAACAACTTTTTTTTTCTAGCAGACGAACGCATACGAATGCGTTACAGCGGAGAGATATTTTTGTTGCGATAAGCAACAGAAAAGATAATTGATGTGTCCATCAAAAATGGTCTCCACAATAATAGGTGACAGAGCAACGAGTTGTGGTCTTCTTGTTGAACATGTTTGGCCCGCGAAATCTTCATAGTGATGGGATTAGTTGGCGTGGCGGTGAGCATCCAACTCGTGCCGTTTTTCCTCGTGGTCCGCCTCCATCTCAGGATTGTGCATGCCTCCTCATTAGGTGGATGCGCGACGACGTTCGGGACACAAATGCTTCGACCACTGTCTTCCACGACGGAGAAACTGGATGAATGTTCCTTCTTTATGACAGTTTATTCTCGTTGATTATTTTAGCGCTCATATGCTCACTTTTTTTGAAGTAGAGCCAAACAACATATTCTCTTTATTGGCACATGCCCACAATTTCTTTAATTTATTGCTAACGAGCATAGGACAAACGCAGGCTGCTAACCAATGGCAAGTGCATATATTTAAGAAAATACTCTAAGTCAGATTCAAAATATTATTAGATTCTTTTTGGACATTCAAAGAAATATGAACTGCCGAATATTCATGGAAATGTTAAAAACAATTGAAATCCCAATCAGTTTTGAAATATGCGAACATTTTTTTTGAAAAATCTGTTTATTTTTGGAAGAAACATGAACAAAATTTGAAACAGAAATAATTTTTGAAATTGACAAACAATATTTTCAAAACATCAAGCTTTTATAAAAACAAAAACATTTATTATGTTTTAAACAAGGGTCATTTAGATCAATTTTAGAAAATAAATTCTTTGACGCAAACATTATTATGTATTTGTGAATATTTCGCTAAAATAAGAATATTCTTTGAATGTCGAATATTTTATAAAACTTGATTTTCATAAAAAATGTCAAACAATTTTGAAAAACACAATTTTCTTAAAAACAAAAGGAGCATTTTTTAAGTGTTAAGCAAATTCTGAAACGATATTTTGAAAAGTTTCGAATATTGTTTGAAAATAGTTTTTTAATTATGAACATTTTTTGAATATTCGAACACAAATTGAAATTCCGTGTACTTTTATAAATTCTTAGGTCACGGAAAAATAAAAATAAAGAAAGGAAATATGAAAAATAAATAGGAAAGAAAAGGAACAAAAAAATATAAATATAAACAGAACATTGAAAAAATAAAAACGGGCAGGCCCAGTCTTGGGCGACCTGTGCGTAGCTTTAACTATTTGTTGCCCTGTGCAACAAATAAGGTCTTTCCAACTGCATGGGTAGGATAATTAGTGTGCCAGATTTGTTTGGCAGGAGCGCGTGCGGCCAGTTGTAGAATTCTGGACAGACCTTTTTTTATAATGGATAGATGCACAAAAATTTAGTACCACCTCGGATAGGAAAAAACTTTTCGGCGGTGAACGGATGAAAACATTTGAGAAACTCACCTCCAAACTGTCATAATAACCTTGGTTTAGCTCCAAACTGTCATATAATTAGTTTATTTTCCTCCAAAATGACAAAATAACCTTACCTAGCTCGAAAATGATCGAAGTAGGATAGCTCTAAAATGACCTACACTTACCATTTTGTTCTCCAAAATGAATAAATATTCTTAGTTAGATAAAAAATGGCATAACTACCGAGGTTAGCTCAAAAATGACCTATACTTAACTTCTTTAGTTAATTTATGACATACTTAGCATACTTAAGTAAAAAATGGCATAATAACCTTGGTTTAGCTCCAAACTATCATATCATTAGTTTATTTTCCTCCAAAATGACAAAATTACCTTACCTACCTCCAAAATGACCGATTTTAACTAGGATAACTCTAAAATGACCTACACTTACCATTTTGTCCTCCAAAATGAATGAATATGCTTAGTTAGCTCAAAAATGGCATAACTATCTACATTAGCTCAAGAATGGCCTATACTTAGCTTCTTTAGTTCATTTATGACATACTTAGCATACTTAGGTCAAAAATGGCATAATAATCTTGGTTACCTCCAAAATGACATAAACTTAGCTTATTTTCCTAGAAAATGACATAATAACCTGACTAAGCTCCAAAATTACCTATTTACCTAGCTTAGCGCTAAAATGACCTACACTTCGCATTTTTACCTAGCTTAGCTTAAAAAATGGCATAATTA
This sequence comes from Aegilops speltoides, assembly GCA_021437245.1. Taxonomy (NCBI): domain Eukaryota; kingdom Viridiplantae; phylum Streptophyta; class Magnoliopsida; order Poales; family Poaceae; genus Aegilops; species Aegilops speltoides. Next base: position 105,396 of record JAHHZJ010000664.1, on the reverse strand, counting down.
CCTAGGTTACCTTAGTTAGAAGAAGAAGAAGATGAAGAAGAGGAGAAAAAGAAAGAGAAGAAAAATTCTTCTTCTTCTTCTTCTTCTTCTTCTTCTTACTACTACTACTACTACTACTACTACTACTACTACTACTACTACTACTACTACTACTACTACTACTTCTTCTTCTTCTTCTTCTTCTTCTTCTTCTTCTAGTCTTCTTTTACTACTACTACTACTACTACTACTTGTTGGGGAACGTTGCAGAAAATTAAAATTTTTCTCTGTTTCACCAAGATCCATCTATGAGTTCATCTAAGCAACGAGTCAAGGAGAGAGATTGCATCTACATACCACTTGTAGATCGCATGAAGCGTTCAAGAGAACGGGCTGATGGAGTCGTACTCGCCGTGATCCAAATCACCGATGACCAAGTGTTGAGCAGACAACACCTCCGCGTTCACCACACATACGGAGCGGATGACGTCTCCTCCTTCTTGATCCAGCAAGGGGGAAGGAGAGGTTGAGGAAGAAGACTCCAGCAGCAGCACGACGGCGTGGTGGTGGTGGAGAGGCGATACTCAGCAGGCTTCACGAGCTCTTTATCGTAGGAGGAGAGGTGTTGGGGAGGGAAGGGGCTGCGCCTTGGTTGTGTCTGCATCCTCCCTCACCCCTCTATTTATAGGGGAAGGGGCAGGGGGCCGACCCCTCTAGATGAGATCTAGAAGGGGAGGCGGCCGGGGGGGGCTTGCCCCCAAGCAAAGGGGCCCCCACTAGGGTTCCCCCAACCCTAGGCGCATGGGCCCAGGGGCGCCCAGCCCTCCAGGCTGGTTCCCTGCCTTGCGGCCCATGAGGCCCTCCGAGAGGGTGGCCCCTCCGGTGGACCCCAGAACCTCTCCGGTGGCCCCGTACAATACCGATATGCCCTGAAACTTTCCGGTGTCCACATGACAACTTCCCATATATAAATCTTCACCTCCGGACCATTCCGAACTCCTCGTGACATCCGGATCTCATCCGGACTCAAGAACATTCGGTAATCACATACAAGTCTTCCTAATAACCCTAGCGCCACCGAACCTTAAGTGTGTAGACCCTACGGGTTCGGAGATATCTGAACATGACCGAGACGACTCTCCGGTCAATAACCAACAGCGGGATCTGGATACCCATGTTGGCTCCTACATGCTCCTCGATGATTTCATCGGATGAACCACGATGTCGAGGATTCGATCAACCCGTATACAATTCCCTTTGTCAATCGATGCGTTACTTGCCCGAGACTCGATCGTCGGTATCCCAATACCTCGTTCGGTCTCGTTATCGCAAGTCACTTTACTCGCATCGTAATGCATGATCCGTGACCAAACACTTGGTCACTTTGAGCTCATTATGATGATGCATTACCGAGTGGGCCCAGAGATACCTTTCCGTCATACGGAGTGACAAATCCAGCCTCGATCCGTGTCAACCCAATGACACTTTCGGAGATACCAGTAGTGCACCTTTATAGTCACCCGTTATGTTGTGACGTTTGGTACACCCAAAGCACTCCTACGGTATCCGGGAGTTACACGATCTCATGGTCTAAGGAAAGGATAGTTGACATTGGAAAAGCTCTAGCAAACGAACTACACAATCTTGTGCTATGCTTAGGATTGGGTCTTGTCCATCACATCATTCTTCTAATGATGTGATCCCGTTATCAATGACATCTAATGTCCATAGTCAGGAAACCATGACTATCTGTTGATCAACGAGCTAGTCAACTAGAGGCTCACTAGGGACATGTTATGGTCTATGTATTCACATGTGTATTACGATTTCCGGATAATACAGTTATAGCATGAATAAAGACAATTATCATGAACAAGGAAATATAATAATAATCCTTTTATTATTGCCTCTAGGGCATATTTCCAACAGTCTCCCACTTGCACTAGAGTCAATAATCTAGTTACATTGTGATGAATCGCACACCCATAGAGTTCTGGTGTTGATCATGTTTTTCTCGCGAGAGAGGTTTAGTCAACGGATCTGCGACATTCAGATCCGTATGTACTTTGCAAATATCTATGTCTCCATCTTGAACATTTTCACGGATGGAGTTGAAACGATGCTTGATGCTTTGGTCTTCTTGTGAAGCCTGGGCTCCTTGGCAAGGGCAATAGCTCCATGTTGTCACAGAAGAGTTTGATCGGCCCCGACGCATTGGGTATGACTCTAGGTCGGTGATGAACTCCTTCACCCAAATTGCTTCATGCGCTGCCTCCGAGGCTGCCTTGTACTCCGCTTCACATGTAGATCCCGCCACGACGCTTCGCTTGCAAATGCACCAGCTCTCGCTCCACCATTCAACATATACACGTATCCGATTTGTGACTTAGAGTCATCAGATCTGTGTCGAAGCTAGCGTCGGCGTAACCTTTTACTGACGAGCTCTTCGTCACCTCCATAAATGAGAAACATGTCCTTTGTCCTTTTCGGTACTTCAGATATTCTTGACCGCTGTCCGGTGTTCCTTGCGGGATTACTTTGGTACCTTCCTACCAAACTTACGGCAAGGTTTATATCAGTCCGGTACACAGCATGGCATACATAATAGATCCTATGGTTGAAGCATAGGGGATGACACTCATCTCTTCTTTATCTTTTGCCGTGGTAGGGCATTGAGCCGAGCTCAATCTCACACCTTGCAATACAGGCAAGAACCCCTTCTTGGACTGATCCATTTTGAACTTCTTCAAAATCTTATCAAGGTATGTGCTTTGTGAAAGACCTATGAGGCATCTCGATCTATCTCTATAGATCTTGATGCCTAATATATAAGCAGCTTCTCCAAGGTCCTTCATTGAAAAACACTTATTCAAGTAGGCCTTAATGCTGTCCAAAAGTTCTATATCATTTCCCATCAAGAGTATGTCATCTACATATAATATGAGAAATGCTACAGAGCTCCCACTCACTTTCTTGTAGACGCAGGCTTCTCCATAAGTCTGCATAAACCCAAACGCTTTGATCATCTCATCAAAGCGAATGTTCCAACTCCGAGATGCTTGCACCAGCCCATAAATGGATCGCTGGAGCTTGCATACTTTGTTAGCATTATTAGGATCGACAAAACCTTCCGGCTGCATCATATACATTTCTTCCTTAAGATGTCCGTTAAGGAATGCCATTTTGACGTCCATCTGCCATATCTCATAATCATAGTATGCAGCAATTGCTAACATGATTCGGACGGACTTCAGCTTCACCACGGGAGAGAATGTCTCATCGTAATCAACCCCTTAAACTTGTCGATAACCCTTAGCGACAAGTCGAGCTTTATAGATGGTAACATTACCATCCGCGTCCTTCTTCTTCTTAAAGATCCATTTGTTTTCTATAGCTCGCCGATCATCGGGCAAGTCTGTCAAAGTCCATACTTTGTTTTCATACATGGATTCTATCTCGGATTTCATGGCTTCAAGCCATTTGTTGGATCTGGGCCCGCCATCGCTTCTTCATAGTTCGAAGGTTCACCGTTGTCTAACAACATGATTTCCAGGACAGGGTTGCCGTACCACTCTGGTGCGGAACGTGTCCTTGTGGACCTACGAAGTTCAGTAGCAACTTGATCTGAAGTACCTTGATCATCATTATTTTCCTCTCTAGTCGATGAAGGCATCACAGGAACATTTTCCTGAGCTGCACTACTTTCCTGTTCAAGAGGTAGTACTTCATCAAGTTCTACTTTCCTCCCACTTACTTCTTTCGAGAGAAACTCCTTTTCCAGAAAGGATCCGTTCTTGGCAACAAAGATCTTGCCCTCGGATCTTAAGTAGAAGGTATACCCAATGGTTTCTTTAGGGTATCATATGAAGACACATTTTTCCGACTTGGGTTCGAGCTTTTCAGGTTGAAGTTTCTTGACATAAGCATCGCATCCCCAAACTTTTAGAAACGACAGCTTAGGTTTCTTCCCAAACCGTAATTCATACGGTGTCGTCTCAACGGATTTAGACGGTGCCCTATTTAAAGTGAATGTAGCTGTCTCTAGAGCGTATCCCCAAAATGATAGCGGTAAATCGGTAAGAGACATCATAGACCGCACCATATCCAATAGAGTGCGATTACGACGTTCGGACACACCATTACGCTGAGGTGTTCCAGGCGGCGTGAGTTGTGAAACGATTCCAATTTCCTTAAATGCGTACCAAATTCATGACTTAAATATTCTCCCCCACGATCTGATCGTAGGAACTTTATCATTCGGTCACGTTGATTCTCTACCTCATTCTGAAATTCCTTGAACTTTTCAAAGGTCTCAGACTTGTGTTTCATTAAGTAGACATACCCATATCTACTCAAGTCATCAGTGAGAGTGAGAACATAACGATATCCTCCGCGAGCCTCAACGCTCATTGGACCGCACACATCGGTATGTATGATTTCCAATAAGTTGGTTGCTCGCTCCATTGTTCCGGAGAACGGAGTCTTGGTCATTTTGCCCATGAGGCATGGTTCGCATGTGTCAAATGATTCATAATCGAGAGACTCTAAAAGTCCATCAGCATGGAGCTTCTTCATGCGCTTGACACCAATGCGACCAAGGCGGCAGTGCCACAAGTATGTGGGACTATCGTTATCAACTTTACATATTTTGGTATTCACACTATGAATATGTGTAATATTACGCCGAGATTCATTAAGAATAAACCATTGACCATCGGGCATGACCATAAAACATATCTCTCATATAAATAGAACAACCATTATTCTCGGATTTAAATGAGTAGCCATCTCGTATCAAACGAGATCCAGATACAATGTTCATGCTCAAACTTGGCACCAAATAACAATTATTAAGGTTTAAAACTAATCCCGTAGGTAAATGTAGAGGTAGCGTGCGACGGTGATCACATCGACCTTGGAACCATTCCCGACGCGCGCGTCACCTCGTCGCCGCCGCCAGCTCCGCTTATTCCGCAGCTCCTGCTGTGAGTTACAAATATGAGCAACGGCACCGGTATCAAATACCGGGAGTTACTACGAGTAATCGGTAAGGTACACATCAATTACATGTATATCAAATATACCTTTGGTGTTGCCGGCCTTCTTGTCGGCTAAGTATTTGGGGCAGTTCCGCTTTCGGACCCTTCCCTTTGCAATAAAAGCACTCGACCTCGTGCTTGGGTCCATTCTTTGACTTCTTCCCGGCAACTGGCTTACCGGGCACGGCAACATCCTTGCCGTCTTTCTTGAAGTTCTTCTTGCCCTTGCCCTTCATGAATTTAGTGGTTTTATTGACCATCAACACTTGATGTTCCTTCTTGATTTCTACCTCTGCTGACTTCAGCATTGAAAATACTTCAGGAATGGTCTTCACCATCCCCTGCATATTGTAGTTCATCACAAAGCTCTTGTAGCTTGGTGGGAGCGACTGAAGGATTCTGTCAATGACCACCTCATCCGGGAGGTTAATGTCCAGCTGGGACAGGCGGTTGTGCAACCCAGACATTTTGAGTATGTGTTCACTGACAGAACTATTTTCCTCCATCTTACAACTATAGAACTTGTCGGAGACTTCTTATCTCTCGACCCGGGCATGAGCTTGGAAAACTAGTTTCAGCTCCTCGAACATCTCATATGCTCCGTGTTGCTCAAAACGCTTTTGGATCCCCGGTTCTAAGCTGTAAAGCATGCCGCACTGAATAAGGGAGTAATCATCAGCACGAGACTGCCAAGCGTTCATAACGTCTTGGTTCTCTGGAACAGGTGCATCACCTAGCGGTCCTTCTAGGACATATTGTTTCCTGGCAGCTATGAGGATGATCCTCAGGTTCCGGACCCAGTCCGTATAGTTGCTGCCATCATCTTTCAGCTTGGTTTTCTCTAGGAACGCGTTGAAGTTCATGTTGACATGAGCGTTGGCCATTTGATCTACAAGACATATTTGCAAAGGTTTTAGACTAAGTTCATGATAATTAAGTTCATCTAATCAAATTATTACAATGAACTCCCACTCAGATTAGACATCCCTCTAGTCATCTAAGTATTACACGATCCGAGTCGACTAGGCCGTGTCCGATCATCACGTGAGACGGACTAGTCATCGTCGGTGAACATCTCCATGTTGATCGTATCTTCCATACGACTCGTGTTCGACCTTTCGGTCTCTGTGTTCCGAGGCCATGTCTGTACATGCTAGGCTCGTCAAGTTAACCCTAAGTGTTTTGCATGTGTAAAACTGTCTTACACCCATTGTATGTGAACGTAAGAATCTATCACACCCGATCATCACATGGTGCTTCGAAACAACGAACTTTAGCAACGGTGCACAGTTAGGGGAGAACACTTCTTGAAATTGTTGTAAGGGATCATCTTATTTACTACCGTCGTTCTAAGTAAACAAGATGCATAAAAATAATAAACATCACATGAAATTATATAGTAGTGACATGATATGGCCAATATCATATAGCTCCATTGATCTCCATCTTCGGGGCTCCATGATCATCTTGTCACCGGCATGACACCATGATCTCCCTCATCGTGTCTTCATGAAGTTGTCACGCCAACGACTATTTCTACTTCTATGGCTAACACGTTTAGCAATAGTAATTTACATGGCGTTCTTCAATGACACGCAGGTCATACAAAAATAAAGACAACTCCTATGGCTCCTGCCAGTTGTCATACTTATCGACATGCAAGTCGTGATTCCTATTACAAGAACATGATCTCATACATCACAATATATCATTCATCATTCATCACAACTTTGGCCATATCACATCACAAGACACTTGCTGCAAAAACAAGTTAGACGTCCTCTAATTGTTGTTGCAAGTTTTACGTGGCTTCTATAGGTAATCTAGCAAGAACGTTTTCTTACCTACGTTAAAGCCACAACATGATTTTGTCAACTTCTATTTACCCTTCATAAGGACCCTTTTCATCGAATCCGCTCCAACTAAAGTAGGAGAGCAGACACCCGCCAGCCACCTTATGCAACTAGTGCATGTCGATCGGTGGAACCGGTCGCACGTAAGCGTCGTGTAAGGTTGGTCCGGGCCGCTTCATCCCACAATACTGCTGAAGCAAGATAAGACTAGTAGCGGCAAGCAAGTTGACAAGATCTACGCCCACAACAAAATTGTGTTCTACTCGTGCAATAGAGAACTACGCATAGACCTAGCTCATGATGCCACTTGTTGGGGAACGTTGCGAAAATTAAAATTTTCCTACTGTTTCACCAAGATCCATCTATGAGTTCATCTAAGCAACGAGTCAAGGGAGAGAGATTGCATCTACATACCACTTGTAGATCGCGCGCGGAAGCGTTCAAGAGAACGGGGATGATGGAGTCGTACTCGCCGTGATCCAAATCACCGATGACCAAGTGTTGAACGGACAACACCTTCACGTTCAACACACGTACGGAGCGGATGACGTATCCTCCTTCTTGATCCAGCAAGGGGGAAGGAGAGGTTGAGGAAGAAGACTCCAACAGCAGCACGACGGCGTGGTGGTGGTGGAGAGGCAGTACTTCGACAGGGCTTCGCCGAGCTCTTTATCGGAGGAGGAGAGGTGTTGGGGAGGGGAGGGGCTGCGCCTTGGTTGTGTCCAGCAGCCCTCCCCTCACCCCTCTATTTATAGGGGAAGGGGCAAGGGGGGCCGGCCCCTCTAGATGAGATCTAGAGGGGGGGCGGCGGCCAGGGAGGGGGCTTGCCCCCCAAGCAAAGGGGGGCGCCCCCACTAGGGTTTCCCCCCAACCCTAGGCGCATGGGCCCAAGGGGGGGGCGCCCAGCCCTCCAGGGGCTGGTTCCCTGCCCCTTGCGGCCCATGAGGTCCTCCGAGAGGGGTGGCCCCTCTCGGTGGACCCCCAGAACCTCTCCGATGGGCCCCGATACAATACCAATATGCCCCCGAAACTTTCCGGTGTCCGCATGACAACTTCCCATATATAAATCTTCACCTCCGGACCATTCCGGAACTCCTCGTGACGTCCGGATCTCATCCGGGACTCCGAACAACACTCGGTAATCACATACAAGTCTTCCTAATAACCCTAGTGTCACCGAACCTTAAGTGTGTAGACCCTACGGGTTCGGGACACATGCAGACATGACCGAGACGACTCTCCGGTCAATAACCAACAGCGGGATCTGGATACCCATGTTGGCTCCCACATGCTCCTAGATGATTTCATCGGATGAACCACGACGTCGAGGATTCGATCAACCCCGTATACAATTCCCTTTGTCAATCGGTACGTTACTTGCCCGAGACTCGATCGTCGGTATCCCAATACCTCGTTCAGTCTCGTTACCGGCAAGTCATTTTACTCGTACCGTAATGCATGATCCCATGACCAAACACTTGGTCACTTTGAGCTCATTATGATGATGCATTACCGAGTGGGCCCAGTTATACCTCTCCGTCATACGGAGTGACAAATCCCAGTCTCGATCCGTGTCAACCCAACAGACACTTTGGGAGATACCTGTAGTGCACCTTTATAGTCACCCAGTTACGTTGTGACGTCTGGTACACCCAAAGCACTCCTACGGTATCCGGGAGTTACACGATCTCATGGTCTAAGGAAAGGATACTTGACATTAGAAAAGCTCTAGCAAACGAACTACACGATCTTGTGCTATGCTCAGGATTGGGTCTTGTCCATCACATCATTCTCCTAATGATGTGATCCCGTTATCAATGACATCTAATGTCCATAGTCAGGAAACCATGACTATCTGTTGATCAACGAGCTAGTCAACTAGAGGCTCACTAGGGACATGTTATGGTCTATGTATTCACACGTGTATTACGATTTCCGGATAATACATTTATAGCATGAATAAAGACAATTATCATGAACAAGGAAATATAATAATAATCCTTTTATTATTGCCTCTAGGGCATATTTCCAACACTTCTTCTAGTCTTCTTCTTCTTCTTCTTCTTCTTCTTCTTCTTCTTCTTCTTCTTCTAACTTTCTTCTTTCCCAATTTGCAGATTTGCTTTAGATCATGGAACCTTGTGTTGATGGATTCTACTCTTCTCCTTGTCCTTCCCTTTTGTTTTGATTTTGTAGGATGAACAATGTGAAACTTGCTACCTATATATGTATGTATGGATGAAACCATTGTATGCTTGTTGTTGAATATATGTTGGCTATATATATGTTCGATATGGACTTTTGAGTTGGTATGTATATGTGTTGGATGATCATATCCATATGGTAGGGATATGTATGCTTGTTGGAAGTATTTTCAAATATATATATCTATGAAATTGATTGAATTTAAGAAAAAACAGACAAAACAAGGGCAATGCAAAGAGGTTTGCCGTCTGCTGGCAGACGGCAAAGAACTTTGTATCTTTGTCGTCTGCTAGCAGACGACATAGCCAGCCATGTGGCAGCTACCTGGGCTGGCCTATTTGGCCACTTTGCCGTCCGTTGGCAGATGGCAAAGCACGTCGTTAATCCCTTAACGGACCTAAGCCTAACCTGTGTCGTCCATGCCCTTTGTCGTCTGCTGGCTGACGACAAAGGCCTTTGCATCTTTTTCGTTCGCCAGCATACAGTAAAGTGCCCTTTGTCGTAGCTCGTTCAGCCGGACGTGGTGGATGGTAGATGGTAAAGTGCTTGATTCCTGTAGTGTATGCTAAAACTGAAAAAGAATTTCTAGTAGTGGTGTTTGCTTGTGATAAATTTAGATTCTATATTGTAGATTCAAAGGTAATTGTTCACACCGACCATGCTTCTATTAAATATCTTATGGAAAAGAAGGATGCTAAACCTAGGCTTATTCGATGGGTCCTCTTGCTACAAGAATTTGATTTGCATATCATTGATAGGAAAGGAGTGGAGAACCCCATAGCTGATAACTTGTCTAAGCTAGAGAATGTCCTTGATGACCCACTACCCATTGATGATAGTTTTTCTGATGAGCAATTAGCTGCAATAAATGTTTCTAATAGTACACCTTAGTATGCTGACCATGCTAATTATATTGTTGATAAATATTTACCACCTAGCTTTACATACTAAAAAAAGAAAAAAAATCTTCTATGATTTAAAACATTACTTTTGGGATGACCCACATCTCTACTCCTAATGGACGAGTTGGTTGAATAGTCCCACCACTTTCTTCTGGGTTTTTTCGTTCGTTTTTTTTTCGTCTCACCTCCCACCACCCTTCCCACGTTAATTTTTTCTTCTTCGCACTTAAAACCGAATCACGTCTGATACTCCTTCCGTTTATTTGTGCTTGCTTTGGTAGGTGTCGACTCAATTCAATTATGTAAATATTTGGTAATTAAGAATTCAAAAATAATACCATATACATGAGATCACCTTTCAAACAGATCACCTTCCTCTCCGATTTATTTCTCCACCAATCCCTTCCATACTTAGATCCACTAGGAAAAAAACACAACCGTCGAAGCTTCATCTGCTTTTTCTGGTCCTTCTCCCACCTCCCACGTAACAATCCCGTCGCAACCAAGAAAACCAACGAAGACCACCTAGCAAATCCCCTCGCACGAGAAAAAATCCGACTAAACGGTAGCGATCATCTGTCAAACGAAAATAACGGACGAAAAAAAATCACGGCCGACTCGCACGAACGATGGAGCGAGGTCTCCTCGCGGAAAAAACAGTCCATCCAGACTGCCCTCTCGATCCTCTCGCTACGAGGACGATAACCACGCCCCAGCCGCCTTGGCCGCCGCCGATCTATTCGCTACGCCGACATAAACCACGCCCTAGCCGCCGATCCCTTTGCCACCGCCGAGGTCCTGGAGGAGCCGCCATTAAAGTTTCGTGTGAGACCTTACGTGTCGCCCCCTCTGGTTCACCGTCAGGAGATATTACACATATGATCTTTAATTCGTAATAGTACATTATCAGGCATTTCTACCCATACGTACCAAATTAGTATCTTGACGTTTAATTCGTAACAAAATGCATAAGGTACAACATCAATTTGTTTCGTATACATGCCAAGCATCATGTAAGCCGCACAAGATGACACCTTTATATTCCTGTGATAAACTAACGCATGATGTCTTATGTGAGCAGAGTCATGTTTTATAGTCTGTACAAGCACAGTCCTGTTTTATAGTCTTCAAGTTCTAATTCCTTTGAGATAAAACGCGTCTTCCCCGACGCCCGTGTCCCTCTCTGAGGCGACACGGGGGAACCCAGCATCCCCGCCGCCGGCCCCCTTCCTCGCCTCCTTCCCTCGCCGCCGCCGTGGACGACTGCGGGGCAAAGCCCTGGCAGCGCCGGCGGCGGCGGGGCTTCTCCCCGGCGCAGTTCCTCTCCCTTTCCCCGATGTTGACCCGGATCTGCTGCTGGTGGCCTTGGCGGCACGGCACGGCGAAGGCTCGGCGGCGTCCCTGCTCGGCGCCGGTGGGGTTGGGGCGCATGCGTCCGGTGGTGTTGCCTGGACGGTCGGTGCAGCCTGGGGCTCGCCGGCTCGGGATCCCCCTTGCTGGATCTGGGCGGCGGGATTCGGGCTGTGGCCGCTGTTAGGCGTGGTGTTGCCGTGGCCCTGCTGCCGCTGGGCGCCATGGTGGTGCAGACGGATGCGGTGTCCCCGGCGAGGTGGTCCTGGTGAAGATGGGCAGCGGTGTGTTGGTGGAGGACAGGCGCGACGGCGTGCTGGAGGCGACGGCGTGAGCTACCGGCCGGTTTGGTGGCGGCGTTGTGATGGCTTGGCTAGGAGGGCGTTCCTGGCTAGCAGCGAGCTGGTCACCTACGATCCGTGTGGCGAGCGACGGCGCTGGCGTGGGTGCTTCCCGTGGCGAGGCGGGTCAGATCTGAGCCTGTTCGGGTCCGTTTCGGGCCCTTTGTGCTGGGGACGTCGCAAGGCCGTCCCTTGGAGCGGGTGACGGCCGTCGTGGGCGGTCTTGGCCCTTGCTGGAGGTGCGGAGTGGCTGCTGTTCTTCAGCTAGGTTGGAGGTGTTGGTTGGGCCGCGATTCTAGGCACTGCGGGGGCACGGCGAGGGCATTCGCCGGATCCTAGCGAGGAGCACTACCGGTAGGTGCCTGCAGGTGGAGCGCCAGCAAAGGCGGTGGCGGCGGCGTTGGATCAGCCATGGGGGCGGCGGCGCCGAGATGGCGCTGTCAGGAAGGTGTCCTGGCGATGCCCCGGTGGAGATGGCGCCGAAGTGAGGTTGGAGGGGCGGGCCAGATCCAATCTGGCGGCAGTCTCTTGGTGTTGATGAAGGCCGATGGAGCGGTTCTGGCTTTTGCTCCGCTTGGAGGATGTGGTTGCTTCTCGTCGGTGATGTTGGTGGAGGTATGGTTCGTGCTCTCTCGGCAGTGTGGGTGGTGCTGGTCCACGACTACGCGGCTTCAGCTGATTTGCTGCGGTGACGGCGGTGCGAGGCTTCAGGGACGGTTCTGCCCTGCACCTCGTCGGAGTGGAGATGCGCAACATTACGGATGAAAATCCTGTCCGGTTTTGGCCGGCCGGCGTCGATGGCACCCGCGGGTGTCGTTTCCCTCCCTGGAGGCAACGTCGAGTGTGTCGCCATCTCCCTCGTGCTTGGTATTGGCAGTTGTCTCCGGGCGAAAGCCTTGGTCCTCTGGGGCGGCATGATGGCTGCGTCTGCGACGTCGTTTCTCTGTTGGGAGCATCGTGCGAGGAGACTGAGTTTCCTGTTGGCGCTCATCCGGTGTTCATCATGGCCCTGACCGCTCTCCTCCGGCGCTATGTATGGTCGTCGCGGATGAATCCAAAGGAAGCTGGAGTTGCTGTTCTTCGGAGGTGTTCAGTGTCGATCAAGACACGTCGAGGTGTTTTGGTCTTGGGCAGGTTTTTCCGTGTTGTAGTTGTGTTGTTGTGTGTGGCTGTCCGGAGGATAGCCGCATGTGGTGTTGAGCTACGCTCGTTGTTCGCAGCAAGTCGTAGATGTCATGTACTAATTTTCTCTCCTTCTATCACTAGTAGAAAACCACCAATCAGTCCCGGTTCGTAAGGGCCTTTAGTCCCGGTTCGGGAACCGGGACTAATGGGTCGTTACTAATACCTCAACCCATTAGTCCCGGTTCAAACACGAACCGGGACCAATGAGCTCCACGTGGCCCTGTGCGCCGAGCCTAGTCGAGGGCCTTTGGTCCCGGTTGGTGGCTCCAACCGGGACCAAAAGGCGCCCACGTGTCTGCATTCCAAAGGCCTGGTTTTTGTTTTTTTTGAAAGGAGGGGGTTGGGGGTTTTGGGGGTTAATTTAGGTGTTTCATTGCTAGCTAATTAATAGAGAGAAGTGTCCTCTCTTAATTATGTCCGTGCTTGCTCGACGCCACGTAGTAAATATACATAAGTGATCGAGAGAACCATTCAGTATAGAAGTTCGTCATGCATACCGAGAGAAGTGATCGATCGACCTCTCCTTCTCGAGAGATTGGTCAACAACAAGTTTTACTGGCTACATACATGTACAATCTATATAAGATCTCTTAATTACAAACCACTAGCATTTGAATTCAAGTTCCACATGGTATTCTCCGCTTTACTGATGACGTGTTCAAGAAAGAATCCCGCCAATTCCTCTTGAATTGCTTTCATGCGATCTGGTGGTAGGAGTTCATCCCAGATCTGCCAAGTCTAATTAATTTGAAGAAGGGGTTAATTAATACATATATATGAATGAAACTCAACAGAAATGATGGTGTAATAAAATGAAATTGCGAATATTATTGCTTACGCACTTCATGTTGTCTTCTAGAGTAGCCCCGCTTGTTTTTCAATGTCGCGTTGTGGATGAACTCGCACACGTAGTATCCACGAAATCATTCCTTCCTCCTGCCACAAGCACTTTACGAGAAATAGAGGTCAATCAACCTGATAATGAAGCATTATATAAATGGCATTGATGAAAGTATAGCTATAGAATCAACGGAGATGCGCCCAAGAGTACTTACTTTCGGGTATGTATATCGCAGCTCCTTCGGCAGTCCCGGAGCTTGTGCGGTGAACTGTTTCCAAACCCTGCAAGACAAAGAAAATATTTGTTATTACTTGAGATATCAGGAAATGAACAAAAAGTTGCCGATATGGTGCGATAATGATCGATTGAACTTACTTGCTGAGCATTTCAGTCATGTCCGCATAGGTGTTGGGATCTTTCCGTCTGGAGTCTAAGACGGTTACTAGTCCACGCTCAAGCTTAATCTCCAGAAGAATATAGTGGTACCTACACGCATGCATAACTCATCAATTACATTAACCTCGCTCGAGTAATAAGGAAAACCGAATATGCACACGACAAAGAACACTCACGGGCCGTGGTAAGGAAAGAGTATGGTATCTTTGTTTTGATTTTTGATCAATGATTGTAGCAAGTTGTCCTCGGCCTCTTGGTAGCGCTTTTTAACTAGAAAAACATCTATGATATTTGTGTTAATGAACCCAATATCATAGATTTCATTTTTTTGCACTCGACGATCTTCAATCTGCATAATATATTGAGGATAATTAATTATAAATACATGCAATGAAAGAGCCGAGCTATATATACGACTAATGACAGAAATAGTACTTACAGCAGTAGCAAAAGACCATTAATTTATCGAGGGCCTTTTGATTGAAGAACTCAAGAACTCCTCAAATGGAATAGACAACAGATCATTTGAAACGAGGTCGTGCTCCTCTTTAATTTTCAGATACAAAGTGTTCGTCCCCTCGGACTCTCTGCAGGTTTTCATGTACCAACTGTGGAATCTTCGCATCATTGTTGTCGAGACTTTTCATCTTTGACGAGAGGCTTCCGTATCAGATTCTGAATAAGTCCACCTCCATGAAATCAGGAAGTGCATCGTCAGTGGGTAATCTTCAAGATTGCCATAACCGCCACCGCCCCGGAGGATTAGACACATTCGGGGGGCACGATTGCTGTGCTTGTTCGCCGAGCTGGGCAATTTTTTCCCTTGCCCGTTGTTCTTTAACCTTTATCGCTGATGTAGTTCCCACCGCTTGGCTTGGAGATATGTCTGCTCAAGAATGCGCCATAGTTGGTTCTCGGCGGAGACTTTGGTGGTTTCCTCGGGGCATTGAGAGTGCGCTTTGCTTTCACCGGATCGACCTTCTCCTCCGGAGGTGGATGTATCTTTGCTTTAACCCCTTCAAAGAACTCCTTCACTTGGATCTGCACGATCGTATCGCTTTCCTCCTTGCTCCTCTCATACGGTAACTTCTCTACAGGCTTTAGAGGTGGACCGATCTGATTGCCTCTCTCTTCTTGTGCTGCTAGACGCCGGAGCAGACGGAGCGGCTGCGGGCCTGCCTTCCTTCGTGCTTGCTTACGAGGCGGAGGAGAAGGACTACGACGATCGGAGCAGCCGGGCGGGCGGGTCTCTTCCGCCTTTGCCGGGCGAGGCGGAGAAGGAGGAGGCGGAGTGCCGCCACGCCGGGAGAAGGGGCGGAGTGCCGCCACGCGTGCCCTGATCTTCACTCACGGAGGAGGAGGCGGTGGAGGAGGCGGAGTGCCGCCATGCGTGCCTCGATCGTCACTCGCGGAGGAGGAGGCGGTGGAGGAGGCGGAGTGCCCCGACTCGCGGATGAGGAGGAGGAGGCGGAGGCGCCCAGCCTGAAGGTCGATGAGCTCCTTCCGCCATAGGCATGGAGTCTTCAGAGCGAACCCAGCCTAGTCTCCCTTCACCGTAGGGTGCTCAAGCTCGAGGTCCTCAAATCCTCCGTTATTTCATCCACCATCACCTTAGCAAATCCTTCCGAATCGGCTGGCAGTGATAAGTTGTGCCGGGTCCACTAGGATAAACTTGGCCAACAGCCGCCTTGACCTTCAAATTCATGCATCGCGCCATAATGTGGCAATTTTGAGACTCGTGATACCATCCACGGGATAGCTGGCAGAGCCGTCAAGACATGCTCCGATCGAAGCAGCTCGGTGGAAGCAACGCTGCTTCTGCCGAGATGGCGGGTAGCCGGGAAGCTTGCATGTCGTTTGTTGCGATCTGCTGCTTCGTTCCTCTTCTCGATCCTCTAGCCCCATTACCCTTCCAAGCAGCGCTGCATTTGGTCATGCTCCACTTTCTTCCTCCTCTCGTGGGTTTTGTAACCCCTGCGTCCGGAAAACCAACCTTCCACGGAAGCGAGCCTGGCGTGCCTCGTGTCCGCCCAGGTGCTCGGGATTCCCAAGGGCCATTGTGAGCTCGTCCTTCTCCCTGTTTGGAAGGAACGCCCCTCGCTGCAAAGCATCAATATATTGTCGAAGTTTCTTGACTGGTGTTTGCGTTGCTCGTTCGTCCACTAACACCGCCTCATTATAGGTCCAAGGTTCCGCCAGCCCGAAGAACTAAGTCCGCAACGGTCCGCCAGCGATCGCCTCTGGTTCGATCCTTTTTCAAGCAGATCATGCTCAGCCTTGGACCACTTAGGCGGGCTTTGAGGTAGCCACCGACCCGTCGCGATGGTGAAGCGTCTTCTTCGCAGCATTTTTCTTGTTTGTCTCCGACATCTTCTTACTCTTTTCCGATGTCATGTGGGCCACAAATGCGGGCGATGATCTTTGATCTTCTCATATTTGCCGATGAATTCTGGTGTCTCTTTTTCTTGACAAACTGGTTCAGCTCTTTCCTCCACCTCCTCATTAGGCCAGCCATCTTCTTAAGAGCACAAGACTTGATTAATTGCTCTTTAACGGCTTCTCCGGATCCTCCTCTGGCGGTAGGGTGAAATTTGCCTTCAGCTCATTCCAAAGATCTTCTTTCGCATATCATTGACATAAGACACCTCAGCGTCTTCATCCTTAGCAGCTTATACCATTGCTGGATGCTGATCGATCCTGTCCCTAACAAGAACCCCGTGACCGAGCAGAAAATGCCTTTTGTCCGGTTGGGTTCAATCGGTTCGCCGTCGGGCGCGATTTCTATGATCTCAAACTTTTCATCCGAGCTCAACTTTTCTTCGGCCTCGCCTCCGCATCAAGTTGTGCTCGATCCGGAGGGCTAGAAATTATAAGGAAGAAAGACGACAGACTTAATATGTGTACATATACCAAAACAATGGATGCATCAATTAACTTGTCAAGACGGGCTTAACTAATATATATATACCTGGCGGACTCGGTTCGGTGACTCGGCTCGCACGGTCTCCTTCGCCTTGTACCTCCATTGTGTCACCGGAGCCATCATGAACATAGTCCTCCTCTTGTACCGCATTAATGAGTCGAAGCCATCATAATCATAGCCCTCTTCTTCATCCATCGACCAACGGTGTTGATGAGAAATGACGCAACATCATCACTTCCATTTGCGATTATTTCCCCAACATCGCTTCGCTTTCTTCGTCTCGGAGTGCTCCATAGTTTCGCAAATATTGACAACATGTCAATTATTATTCAACATCGCTTTCTCTCTAGGGTTTGGGTGTCCTCGAGAGTTTTGGTCGAGCGAGAGGGCCGAGGGGCTGCTGCAGTTGTATCTAGAGGGGTTAATTATATCGACAACGACGCGACATACATATACATATCGGGAGGGGTATCGGTACCACCCCTCGTGTTTAAGTTTCTTCTTTCTCCTTTCCTTTCTTTCTTCTTCTCCTCTTCTTTTCTTCTTCTCCTCGAGAAAGGAAAATAATTAAGGAAAAGGAAGAAAGAGGAAGAAGGAAGAAGGAAGAAGAAGAAGAAGTAAAAGAAGAAAAAGAGGAGAAGAAGAAAGGAATAGAGGAGAAGAAGAAAAATAGAATTTCTCCTTTCTCCTCTATTCCTTTCTTCTTCTCCTCTTCTTTTCTTCTTTTTCCTCTTCTTATTTATTTCTCCTCTTCTTCCTCTCCTCTTTTCTCCTTTCTTCCTCTTCTTATTTTCCTTTTCCTCTCATTCTTTTAGTATTGCTTGTTTTAAAAAAATGTTCAAAAAGAAAATTCCAAAAAAATAAACAAAGGTTTTGCCTAATGCATTGTTCATATGAATATACCAACATTTGCATATTCTACAATAATTAATATCAACAAAAAATCTGTGAACAGAAAAAAACGAACTTTTCTAAAAATCTATCTTTTGCATATATATAGCCACATATGAACAGAGCCGCATATATACATACACATATATGAACAGAAAAAAACTAATAAAAATGAAACATATACATAACATATATGAACATATATACATACACATACACATATATGCATTATATGAACAGAAAAAAACTAATAAAATGAAACATATACATAACATATATGAACATATACATACACATACACATATATGCATTATATGAACAGAAAAAAACTAATAAAATGAAACATATACATAACATATATGAACATATATACATACACATACACATATATATGCATTATATGAACAGAAAAAACTAAAATAATAAAATGAAAAAAAAGAGCCTGGCGGTGCGCGCGGCGGCTCACAGCGGTGGCGGAGCGTGGGGCGGGCGACGGCGACGGCGACGGGCGCTGGGGCTCATGGGCGACGGCGACGCTGGCGGAGTTCTCAAGCGGCGACAAGGCAGAGCTCGGGCGGCGACGACGGCGAAGCGCGGGCTCGGGAGGACGGCGACGACGACGGCGCGGGCGACGGCGACGGCGGGAGCGGCGGCGGCGTCGGGGCAGCTCGCGGCGTCGATGCGTTCAAGGCTGTCGGGGAAAATGTGGCGATGAATCGCAAAACTGCAAAGTGCCACTTATATACAAGCGCGTGGTCCCGGTTGGTGGCACCAACCGTGACTAATGTTATTTTAGTCCCGGTTGGAGCCACCAACCGACCAAAGCCTCAATTCGGCAGCCCAAAGGCGGAAGTCTGCGCCTATGGTCCCGGTTGGTGGCTACAACCGACTAAAGCTCTTTAGTCCCGGTTGGTGCCTCCAACCGGGACCAAAGGCCTCACACGCCAGCGCCGGGCCAAAGTTTAGTCCCACCTCGCTAGTTGAGAGGGGAGCGCAGTGGTTTATAAGCCCCACTGCCGCTCCCCTCTTGAACTCCTTTGAACTGCAGGCTTATGGGCCTACTTGCTCCTTCGTTGCCTGTTGGACCTTCTGGGCCTTCTGCGGGCCTGAATCCTGGCCCGAAATAGGGATACTGATCGATTCAGGCCGTGGCCCAAGAGGTGGCATTTTTTTTCTTGCTTTATTTAATTTATTTTGTTTCTACTTACAACAAAATACTTATTGTTGTTTTTTGTTTTGTTTTCTGCATTATTTATTTTCTTTTGTTTTTGCTCTATTTTTAAATCTTTTTGCTTCTAGTTTTAGGAAAATTATAAACTTTCTGTTAGTGCCATTACTAATTTTCAAATTTGAAAACACTTTTTTTGTTTTCTTTCTTGCTTTATTTAATTTATTTTGTTTCTACTTACAACAAAATACTTATTGTTGTTTTTTGTTTTGTTTTCTGCATTATTTATTTTCTTTTGTTTTTGCTCTATTTTTAAATCTTTTTGCTTCTAGTTTTAGGAAAATTATAAACTTTCTGTTAGTGCCATTACTAATTTTCAAATTTGAAAACACTTTTTTTGTTTTCTTTCTTGCTTTATTTAATTTATTTTGTTTCTACTTACAACAAAATACTTATTGTTGTTTTTTGTTTTGTTTTCTGCATTATTTATTTTCTTTTGTTTTTTGCTCTATTTTTAAATCTTTTTGCTTCTAGTTTTAGGAAAATTATAAACTTTCTGTTAGTGCCATTACTAATTTTCAAATTTGAAAACACTTTTTTGTTTTCTTTCTTGCTTTATTTAATTTATTTTGTTTCTACTTACAACAAAATACTTATTGTTGCTATTTTTAATTATTACGAGGGCGAACCATAAGACATTTCAAATGAACTCTGAAAAAGTTGAAAGTTGGCATGGTATCATAAATTGACCCACACATAGCATGTGCATGTACAAAACGAAAATGGTATCATACTCATCGGCCATAATATAATGGTATCATAAACGAACAATAGTTATGGAGAAAGTCTTCACTTTTTCTTCGCTTGTGCCATTTGCTTATTGCGCCGTAACCATGGATAATCTTCATCGCTTATCGGATGTGGGGTCAGCCTTGACTTTAAAGGAGGAATTTCATGAAACTTTTCATAATCTTCGACATGTCTGCCTTTGTCCTCCACTCCCACGATGTCCCTTTTTCCCGAAAGAACTATGTGGCGCTTTGGCTCATCGTATGATGTATTTGCTTCCTTATCTTTTCTCTTTCTCGGTCTCATCGGACATGTCCTTCACATAGATAACCTGTGCCACATCATTGGCTAGGACGAACGGTTCGTCAGTGTACCCAAGATTTTTCAGATCCACTGTTGTCATTCCGCATCGTGGGTCTACACTGCACTCGCCTCCCGACAGATTGACCCATTTGCACTTAAACAAAGGGACCTTAAAATCATGTCCGTAGTCAAGTTCCCATATGTCCACTATGTAACCATAATATGTGTCCTTTCCCTCTCGGTTGTTGCATCAAAGCGACACCGCTGTTTTGGTTGGTGCTCTTTTGATCTTGGTCAATCGTGTAAAATGTATTCCCATTTATCTCAGATCCTTTCCAAATCAATACGGTCAAAGATGGTCCCTCGATAACAAGTACAGCTCCTCACAAACAGTCTTGTCACCTCGACACGTGCTTCCAACCAACTGCTGAAAGTCCCGATGTGTTCACATGTAATCCAATCGTCGACCGCTTCCCGGTGTTTGAAGCGCAGATCGTTCTTGTGTTCATCGACATACGGGTCACCAAGGTAGAGTTCTCAGAGAACTGTAGTGGGCTTGAGACCAAGAATATCCGCCCTGCATATTATTGAGTCCTTTCCAAGCGTGCCTTTTCGGTCAGTCTCCCCTCATACCGCGATTTAGGGAGACCTATCTTCTTAAGGCCAGGAATGAAGTCAACACAAAACCCGATGACATCCTCTCGCTTGATGGCCCATGGAGATGCTTCCTTCGGCCTAGCGATTACGGACATATTTCTTTAGGACTCCATGAACCTCTCAAAGGGGTACATATTGTGTAGAAATACGGGCCCGTAATGACAATCTCGTCAACTAGATGAACAAGAACGCGGCCATGATATTGAAGAAGGATGGTGGGAACACCAGCTCAAACCGACAAGACATTGCACCACATCACTCCTTAGCCTTGGTATGGTTTCGGATCGATCACCTTCGAGATATTGCATTGAGGAATGCACATAGCTTCACAATGGCTAATCGGACGCTTTCGGTAGAAGCCCCTCAATGCAACCGGAAGCGCTTGCGTCATAATCACGTGGCGATCATGAGACTTTAGGTTCAAACTTTTCTCTCGCCATATTTATTATTCCTTTTATATTCGACGAGAAGCCAGTCCGACCTTCATACTAAGCAGGCATTCAAAGAAGATTTCCTTCTCTTCTTTGGTAAGAGCATAGTGGCAGGACCTTCATACCGCTTTGGAGGCATGCCGTCTTTTTCGTGCAAACGCTGCAGGTCCTCTCGTGCCTCACCTGTATCTTTTGTCTTCCCATACACGCCCAAGAAGCCTAGCAGGTTCACGCAAAGGTTCTTCGTCACGTGCATCACGTCGATCAAGAGCGGACCTCTAGGTCTTTCCAAAGAGGGTAGGTCCCAAAATATAGATTCCTTCTTCCACATGGGTGCGTGTCCTCGGCGTCACTCGAACAGGTAGTCCGCCGACCCTTTCCAAAGATTACGTGTAAATCATTGACCATAGCAAGTACGTGATCACCGGTATGCATGGCGGGCTTCTTCCGTGATCTGCCTCGCTTTGAAATGCTTGCCTTTCTTTCGACATTGATGGTTGGTCGGAAGAAATCGACGATGGCCTGTACACATTCTTCCCGCAGCTTGCCGGTATATACTATCGATGTCAAGTAAACAGTGCGTGCATGCGTGGTATCCCTTGTTTGTCTGTCCCGAAGGTTACCGAGAGCGGGCCAATCGTTGATGGTCACGAACAGCAACGCCTTTAGGTTAAATTCTCCTGTTTGTGCTCATCCCACGACGCACACCGCTTCCATTCCACAGCTGTAAAAGTTCTTCAACTAATGGCCTTAGGTACACATCAATGTCATTGCCGGGTTGCTTAGGGCCTTGGATGAGAACTGGCATCATAATGAACTTCCGCTTCATGCACATCCAAGGAGGAAGGTTATACATACATAGAGTCACGGGCCAGTGCTGTGATTGCTGCTCGCTCCCGAACGGATTAATGCCATCCGCGCTTAAAGCAAACCATACGCCCTTGGCTCACTTGCAAACTCATCCCAAGATTTCTCTCGATTTTTCTCCATCACGACCCGTCGGCGGGTGCTCTCAACTTCCCGCCTTTCTTACGGTCCTCACTGTGCCATCGCATCAACTTGGCATGCTCTCCGCTTCAACAGACGCTTCAACCGTGGTATTATAGGAGCATACCACATCACCTTCGCAGAACCCTCTTCCGGGGGCTCGCCACAACATCACCAGGGTCATCTCGTCTCGATCTTATACCGTAATGCACCGCATACCGGCATGCGTTCAGATCCTTGTACGCACCGCGTAGAGGATGCAATCATTAGGGCATGCATGTATCTTCGCACCTCCAATCCTAGAGGGCATACGACCTTCTTTGCTGCGTATGTACTGTCGGGCAATTTGTTATCCTTTGGAAGCTTCTTCTTCAATATTTTAAGTAGCTTCTCAAATCCTTTATCGCACAAGATTCTCTGCCTTCCATCGCAGCAATTCCAAAGACGGTACCTAGCTTTGTGTTGCCATCTTCGCAATTGGGGTACAACCCTTTTTGTGGTCCTCTAGCATGCGATCGAACTTCATCTTCTCTTTTGACTTTCGCATTGCGCCCTTGCATCGACAATGACCCGGCGGAGATCATCATCATCGGGCACATCATCTGGTTCCTCTTGATCTTCAGCAGCTTCTCCGCTGCAGCATCATCGTGCACATCGTCTGGTTCCTCTTGATCTTCCGGAGCATCACCGTATTCAGGGGCACATAGTTGTCATCGTACTCTTCTTCTTCGCCGCCTTCCATCATAACCCCTATTTCTCCGTGCCTCGCCCAAACATTATAGTGTGGCATGAAACCCTTGTAAAGCGGTGGGTGTGCAGGATTTTCCGGTCGAGTAAGACTTCAGATTCCCACATATAGGGCATGGACAACACATAAAACCATTCTGCTTGTTTGCCTCAGCCACTTCGAGAAAATTATGCACGCCTTAATGTACTCGGAGGTGTGTCTTGAACCGTACATCCATTGCGGTTCATCTGTGCATTATATATAATTAAGTGTGTCAAAAATCATTAGAGAGATCATGAATAGATAATTAATTAAGTGACCAAATTAATAGAAGTTCATCATCACATTAAAACCAAAGTACATACATAGTTCTCATCTAACAACATAAAGCTCTGCAGAGCATCTAAATTAATTAAACCATACACTGAAACTATGTAAAACATTTCAATGCGAAACAAATGCGATCATAATCGCAACCAATGTAACAACTGATCCAACGACATAATGATACCAAGCCTCGGTATGAATGGCATATTTTCTAATCTTTCTAATCTTCAAGCGCATTGCATCCATCTTGATCTTGTGATCATCGATTTACATCCGCAACATGCAACTCCAATATCATCTTCTCCTCCTCAATTTTTCTAATTTTTTCCTTCAACAAATTGTTTTCTTCTTCAACTAAATTTAACCTCTCGACAATAGGGTCGGTTGGAATTTCCGGTTCAACAACCTCCTAGATGAATAAAATCTATGTCACGTTGGTCGGCATAATTGTCATAAATAATAAATGAACCAATAGTTATGAAAAGATAATATATACCACATCCGAATCATAGACAGACGAGGGCCGACGGGCGGATACCAAAACCATCGCACTATATAAGATGCAATAATAAAAGTAAGAAAATTATACAAGTATATATCTATCTAAACATACAAATAAGAATATTTTTCCTTTCGAAAGAAGATAAGAACAAGAGGCTCACCACGGTGGTGCCGCCGATGAGATCGGTGCGGGTGATCGACGACGTTGAAGACGGGATGGGGCGTGACGGACCGCTAAACCTAGACAAATATGGAGGAAAATGGAGCTTGGCGGTCGAGCTTGGAGAGGAGAAACCTTAAGTAGTGTGGCTCGGCATTCCATCGAACACCTTGTGTGCATATGAGGTGAGCTAGAGCACCACCAAGCCCTCTCCCCTCGGCCAGAAAAAACAGAGCAGGTGTGCTCGCTCTTGCACGTGGGGGTATATATAGGCACCACCATTGGTCCCGTTGGTCGCATGAACCGACTAAGGGTTTTTTGGTCCCGTTCGTGCTACGAACCGGACGAATGGTTGTGGGCCAGAGCGGGGATCATTGGTCCCGTTCATCCCACCAACCGACCAAAGGTCCAGACGAACCGGGACCAATGGCCCACGTGGCCCGGCCGCCCCGGGCTCACGAAACCGGTCCGATGTTTCATTGGTCCCGGTTCGATTGAACCGACTAATGGGCTGGACCGCCTGGACCATTGCCCCTTTTCTACTAGTGTATAGAAGCTATGGTACGCAATTTGCGTACCCTCGAAAAAAATATTTCCTTTGAGATTCAGAAAGTTTGTTGTGGTCCTGGTCCTTGCCTTGTAAAAAGCAAGAAAAAAACATAAAACCACGACAATATAACAATAAAGAATCATCTACTGCTATAAAAGCAATCCATTAGGGTACAGCTTTATGTTGCTACATATATCAAGCAATGATCTTTTCGTCTTAGGGAGCTGCCATTTGATAGGTACGTATGGGGAATTCAAAAACGAAGGCAACTGAACATAAACCAGACGAAGACGTACTTGCAGGTATAATTTCCGCTATCAGAATACCATATCATACAGATGCAGATGACCCAGCAATATCATACATGCATAATGATCCTTCATTGCCGGCTCCCAGTAATCTCACAATGGTTTATGGCATAAATGTACCACAAAGTTCAAATGGTATTACCCGATCTGTCTTTCATACGAACTAATAAGTGCTTACGGGGGTTCATCTTCGTATATTTACTCAGCTTATGGCTTTTCTGTTGTTCCAGAAGCTCTAGAATCTTCCCATGTCGATGTGGGAACCAGATAGGGCCTAATGCTCTATCTTGTGAAGGTTCACTGTGTAATCCAACATCTGAGCAGCAGACAACAGGAGCTGTGATGAATGAACGCAACAACAACTTCACTGACGAAAAAAGGTAGCAGCTAAACGCCCGGAGGCGAGGTGCTTATCGGAAGAAAAAAGAGGAACATACAGTCAGGTTCCAAGATGAAAATCAGCCTTCCCTTGCGATGTCTGGTAAGGTTGTTTAATGTTCAGGTGCTGAATAAATTAAAGTGATTACGCTGCTTCATAACTGTTCAACAATTATGGGCAGAAACCTACTGTCTCACCTCGAAGACTTTTGACTTGATACGAGGGCGGCGACGGGTCCACCAGCAGCCCCAGCCACGGTTTCGACCGCTCTGGCTTGCCAGCACATCCATGACGGCCACAGTCAGCTGCGACGGTGGCGCTGTACTTGTCGGTGTCTTCCGTGTTGAGGTAGAGTAGAGGCGGGGCATGCATCCTGTACGTACCATGCAAACTAGAAAGTACTGAATGTTTCAATTGATCTGTAGTCCCATACACAACTATATTATATCCGTAGAAGTCGCTAATGGGGAGAGTATAAAATTTAACTCCAGAGACAACCTATCCAAGTGCCAGTTAGCTTTTCGATTCAGGGGTGTTTTCTTCAGATAATGGCTCGTGCACATGACATCTTTCCGTTGAGAATAGTGTCAAAAATTAATTCACCTCGTGTGTCGGATGCCTTTTGTATATAAAATCCAAAAGCCTTCAGGATGCCTTTTCCCTGATCCTAATAGTGCCACCTCCCATACACACACCATGGTTCTCTACTCTTTGATGTTTTACGTACCCCTGACACAAATGTAACAGAGAACCCTGTGGAACCACTAAGAGCTGACTCAGAGAAAGAATTGCTTTGTGGGTACACACTTGCTGCAAGGCTGGTGAACTGAGCTTTCAAGGATTCCGATTGGTGGTGGAGTAACCTATTCTCTTTTGTTGATATTTCTGAAAGACATCCATGCCCCCCTTTTTTTTCAACATGGGGAATTTCATACATTTTGAGTGGACCTGTGAAACTATCTATTATGAGGTAAAATCACTATATGTCAATAGTAGAATAATATTATAAACTATTTATGACGCTTATTTCGGTTATGTGTATTTCAATAATATAATAAACAAATTTTCACACATATTTGCATTTGTTTAGTCCATTTATACGATAGCCATATTGGTGCATTTTTAGATAAATTATTCATTAGTAACTCTGACACATGAGTTGGAACCATCAAATTTAACCGCAACACTGATCCGTTGAGTACTTATCTTTTTAAATATTTCCAAGGGCATAACTATGTACCACAATAGGTTTTTTTATCTCCATCTAGGGTGTACAATCAGATGCAGCATGGAGTGCTCAAATATCTGCTTGATTTTAGCATATGAAATTTACACCTGTATATTTTAGGATGTCAAAGGAAGCTAAAACAACACACAGACTCTCGAAGGTAAAGTATGTCAAAATCTGTATTGCCACCCACATCCATTCTAGATCCCAATGCACAGTTACCTGAGTTTTTTGCTGTGTAGTCCTCAAGGGAGCGTAATCGGGCTTTAGAAACCAGGGTATTCCTTCTGCATCATCTTCCCATCCTCTACTTGGTCAAAGATGCACTTGTATAAGCTGCAAATAACAAGAGTCGATGTGATCGGTATGGAACTTCCAACAGATGCAGGATGATGATCTTCGGACTCCTAATCGCTAGAGAAGAACAAAAATACTAAGGTGCCGTTTTTAATATAACTAGATGATACCCCGCGCGTTGCTGCAGAATATTTTATAATAATCAATTGTTGTATACACATGTGCAACCTAACAAAAATAATGAATGTACATTTTCTTATAATTTCTAGAAATTCCAATTTTATAATAATCAATTGTTGCATACACATGTGCAACCTAACAAAAATAATAAATGTACATTTTCTTATAATTTCTAGAAATTCCAATAATATTAACTACTGATAATTAAATAGACTTCCTGCAAGCAACGAATAACTAAATGGACTTGCTAATTAATAGAGTTAGAGAAATGGACTTATTAATAGGTTGTTTAGCTCCATTGGGAAATAAACTCATTGTTATTACCCTTTGCTATTTGTAAAATAATTCTTATCATCACGAAACTTGAAAGAGCTTAGTTGTACTATGAAGGAAGCTAATGGTGGGAAGTTACCAAAGTAAGGATTAATAGTGGTTTGATTAAAACAAAGCAATCAAGTAAAAACGTGTGAACTCCAATTGCATGTAAATGGTTTATGTGCAAAGGGGGAATAGACAGAATAACGAATATTTTTTCTATTTAGCGTCCTTCACTTTTGACAAAACTAAAGGGCAATGTATACTCTATCAACGATAGCACATGAAAACTGCCATAATGTGTGCATGGTTGAAATCTGCTGTAGCAACCAAATGAGATAATGCTAGAAACTAATCAAAATGTTAAAATAAATGTATGACAGGAACCCAGTAAAGTAACATTATTATCCATAGACATTGTCCAAATATGTTGACTCTTGTCAAAAGAACAAAACCATTGGCCTTATGTGTAATTTGACTTACGTATTCTGTATTATAGACATTGTACCTGAATTGAGGTATTTCACAACAGGTTACATGAGGGATAATATCACATAGGTCTCTCACCAACTGCCAGAGAACTTGAAGCATGCTTAAAACCATTTGATGCTCCTATCCATAGGAGAAATAATGAAGTGAACCGAGCCAATCAACTCATCCATGGTAAGTTCAGTCAGTTAAATTTAAAACTAAACAAAGGAGGAAAGAATGTACCTAGCCGGATGATAGAACAGGGAGGGCAGAGAATGCTATTGTATGCATGGATAGGGTGGCAAAAGACCTGTTTGAGCCATCTTGCAAGAAATTTTGTCTCGTTAGATACTTGTCTATTAACGGGAGCGACAACATATGCAGCCAAAACCACCTAATCGTCCTAGATTCTCACCATGAGCAGAAAAGCGCCCGGCACTTGCGGCTGGTGGGATGTGACCGAATCTGAAAATAAGCTTGCCATCAATCACATATACGGTTTCACAATTTTTGACTGTAATAGATAGAAGCTACAAGAATCATATTTCCATGCTCTCTAAATAAGTATGGAGACTAACAGAATGGTCATATGATATCTCAACATCGAAAATAAAATTCAGATGTTTTCTTTTAGAAAAGGAGGAAACCTTCAGATGTGGGATCTTGCGATCTGTAAATAAGTACGGAGACTGACGTAATGTGCATATGATAACTCAGTATCAAAAATAAAATTCAGACATGGGAGCTTGGTGCTCTGCAAAAATAAGCAAGGAGACTAACGGAATGTGCATAAAAAGAACACACTACTTGCAGGATCTTTTTTATGGTTTAGTCATAAGCGCCTGAATCAAGAATGTGACCGATGTGCTTGTGCATCAGATGCAAAATCAAAAGATTGCACATCTATAGTTCCATCTCACATACCTGAATGCTAAAGAGATAGATATGAGATACCCCTGTTGCCCTGCAGGTAGTCCTTTCTTCCAATGTAAATGATCAAGTCCTCTGTACTGCATCCAGGGCTGTTTTGTCAGAACATTATGAGAAAAATTTACTCTCACTGTTACACGGTCTTCACTGAGTCTCATAATGAAAGCATTCTAAATTTTGATCGATCAATGTCCTCGCCTCACATGTGTATTCTCTTATCTTTGGTTAACATAATTGACAATCTGATCCATGCCTCATCCCATATATATATATCAGCCTCCTACTACTTGAATCTCTACACATAAAAAAAAACACATTCACGCACTGAAAAAAGAGAGAGTCAAATAAAGAAGGTTTTGAAGAGCATGGACTGAAGGTGTCCCTCCTGATCCCCAATAGTGCGCCTCCTAGGGCGTGGTCAGTGGAGGCAGACAGCGCCCTTTCCCCATGGCATTCCCGAGCGGCGGACGACATCTGGCATGGGCGGAGACCCCTTCCTCTCCACCCAATGGCTGCAGTTCCAGTTCGGCAACCGGCGCTGCCGGCCTGTCCTGTCGAGACACTACAAGAAATATGTCAACTTGTGACCTTGACTATTGGTCACTGAAAGGTCATGGTTTTTCATTTGCGACCTTTTTGTGACCAAAAAGAGAAGGTCAAAAGCTGGCGGTCGTTAACTGACTATAGCGACCTTCTCTGTGAGAAGGTCGTAGACGTTTACGACCAAAACAGAAGGTCGTTGAACCCATGACCTTTTGTTTTGGTCACTGGCTATCTGCCCAAGGGATTGACAACCCCTTTATTGCGTTGGTTACGAGTTTTTTGTTTGTTTGTGTAGGTGCGTGGGACTTTTGTGGAGCCTCCTACTAGATTGATACATTGGTTCTCAAAAACTGAGGGAAATACTTACGCTACTATTGCTGCATCACCCTTTCCTTTTCAAGGAAAACCAACGCAAGCTCAAGATGTAGCAAGAAGGGTTTCTGGCGCCGTTGCCGGGGAGGACTTCGCTCAAGTCAAGACATACCAAGTACCCATCACAAACTCATCTCCCTCGCATTTACATTATTTGTCATTTGCCTCTCATTTTCCTCTCCCCCACTTCACCCTTGCCGTTTTATTCGCCCTCTCTTTCCCAATCTCCTCCTCTCTCTCTCGCTCGCTTTCTTCCGCCTTGCTTTTTTTTTGCCGTTATGTCTGAAATTGGGGAGATTATCGTCGATATGGACAATAATGATAACTTGGAAAATTCCGAGGCTCCGGCCGAAGAATCCCCTATCTTGCATACTAAAAAGTTTCGAATCGGTAGTGGTAAGATCATTGGAACTTGTGCCGGTGCTTTACCTTCCATGGGTGGTTCTATTCTTCATAGAACTAGTAGTCTTGCGGATGCCATTGCTATGCTTGTAGTTGAACTTGAAAGACAATTTATGCTTATGCATCCTTGCATACAAAGAATTTTTCTGGAATTTTCCAATATTGAGCATTCTTCTGTTAAACGCGCTGTTACTATCTTTTTGGCTCATGAGTTTAGATTTATCATAAGAGAGGCCAAAGAAATCTTTGCGCACTATAGGGTGGACGCCGATCGTCCTCCCATAGAGGCGATCCTCTAAGATCAAGAGGAATTTAGGCGTTTTCAATCTTCGGACTAATGTTTTGGGGTGAAGTATAGCGGTTCTTGAAACGCTTTTTGGAAAGACGTGTCTCTTGGAAGAATTCTCCTTCATATGTGTCTGAGTTAATGTGAGGTTCAGAATCCTCTTCCTTTGGGGGAGATAGTCTAGCACATGGCGGCACTTCATAAACGACATCCCAACCTTTCAGATTTGGATTAGTTTGGTAGGCCCACGGTAGATAGAATACTTGGGTCGCCTGTTGAGCCGTAATATAGACATCAGGAACATCTAAATGGGTGCTTTGGTTGATTTCAACTATCCCTATATGTTCATGAGTCCTTCTAGTCTCCTTCGGCTGAAACCAATAACATTTGAAGACTACGACACTCGGTCGGTTTTCACCATAGAATAGAAGTTCATAAATTTCTTCAACTCTCCCATAATACTCGATACCTCCTTCGCCGATAGCAGATACACAACAATTTGTAGACTTTCGGTCGGCCATAGATAGCTCTTTGCCATAGGTACGAAAGCGATACCCGTTGATGTCGTATTTGTCAAATGAACGGACCTTATAGTCAAAACCATTAGCGACTTGTCTCAATTCGGCGTCCATAGACTCTGAATTAGCCTACAAGTTTAATATGAAAGGATTGTTGCATTACGCACAAATTAGCGAATGAAATGAAATTGTCTAATAGAAATTACCGTTTGTTTGAACCAAGAGATGAGACCGGGATAGCCGCCTCCTTGCTTTGCGAGAAGCTCATACTCTTCGATGGAATCCTTTTGGATCACCGCTCCATACGAGAATAGGGCGACATATTGACTGTATGAAATATCCAGGAATAAGAGCAGTTCAAAGGAAATAGAAGTTTCGAAACAATGTACCGAGAACTTACTCGATGTATGGCCGCACTTCTATCAGGTTGTTGAAGATATACAACGAAATGGTCCGCCATTCTTCGTTATCCAAAGATACTTTGATTTGAAACACTGGCTAGTGCGAGATTCCCTTTGAATAGGATGAGGTTGATCCACCCTTTTAGGCTCACAAGATTGTACCGAGGCTTCGGATTATGCAAATGACGATTTTTGGCTTCATAGTGTGCTGTCACGAAGTTTGCCGCCTCCTCAGTGATGAATGCCTCAGCCATCGATGCTTCAATTCTATGTTTATTTTTACATTTTTCTCGCGCCTTCGCATCCTATCGGTTAGGTAGCACCAACGATTTTGCACGCCCAATCTTGCCTCGGTCGGAGATGCAAAATCAAATGCTGCATTGATTAAAGAAGCCCGTGGAAAGATCTTCTAACTTGCAGATCAATTCCGTGCCAACTCTTCCATTTCTTCTAGCACGCCAGCGATAGTTCTTTCGCACAAAGAACACGTAGCAATAGCTGAGTTCTGCCAAGATTAGCCATTCATCCTCGTGGATGGAGCCACGCAACATCACCGCATTACCCGCTCAATCCATATGTGCCAATCATTACTCTTGAGACCAAATATCTTCAATTTATCAAGACTCGCTCCCCTCTTTAGATTCGCTGCATACCCATCGGGGAACATCAACTGCATTTTCACCCACAAGATAATTTCCCTCATAGCTGGCCTTCCAAGACTGAACCTTTGGCTTTGTCTAGTTCTGCTTTCCTTTCGGTTCTTTCATGTTTTGTAACGGCCTATCACATAGCGCCTCCAGATCGACTCTAGCCTTAGTATTATCCTTTGACTTCCCATCTATGCCGAACAATGTACCAAAAAGTGCCTCGGTGATATTCTTCTCAGTGTGCATCACGTCAATGTTGTGTGGACAAAGGAGGTCTTTGAAGTAAGGCAGATCCCATAAGTATGTTTTGTGAGTCCAGGCGTGCTTAGAATTATACCCCTTGAAGTACCCTGGACGCTCTGGATCTGGCTCGAGAGCGTTTAACTGATGCAGGGTCTGTTGGCCTGTCAACGCAGGTAGTGCAGAGTTTTTTACAACTCTACCTCTGATGAAGTTCTTCTTGTCTTTCCTGAACTTATGGCGAGGATCCGAGAACTGTCTATGCATGTCGAAGCAAGAAAACTTGCGACCGCCCGGCCAACGAAACTCAAGAGCTCCCTTGCATGTGGGGCACGGAAACTTCCATGCACACACCAGCCAACGAATAGCGCATACGCCGGCAAGTCATGCGTCGAGTACATGTACCAGCCACGCATTATGAAGTTTCGTTTGCTATAGGCGTCATATGTCTTGAACCCATTATCCCAGGCTTCTTGCAATTCGTCCTTAAGCAGCTGCATGTACACATTCATACTTTTCCCCGGATAGTTGGGCCCTGGAATTATCAACGCCAGGAAAATGTTCTTTCTTTGCATAATCTATCCGGGGGGGGGGGATTGAGTGGAAAGACAAATACGGGCCAACAACTGTATTGGGCTGCCGTCATACCAAACACACTGAACCCATCCGTGCCGATGCCGACTCGAGGATGCTTCGGATCTGCCGCTTTGTCAGCATGTAATTCATCAGACTTCTTCCACGCAACACCATCCGATGTGTGTACCATCATCAGTTTCCCATATGCATCTAGTTCGGTTCTTTTGCCTGTTTTGTGCCATGTCATCTGTCTGGCCGTCTCTTCGACCATGAAAAGACGTTGAAATCTTGGTATGATTGGCATATACCGAAGAACACTAACGGGGATTTTGGTTTGTGTCTTCTCACCCATACCGTTGTCTACCACAATATACCTGGAAGACTTGCAAATGGGACAATAGTTCAAGTCCGCATAGTCAAGCCAAAATAAGGCACATCCTTTCTTACAGGCATGTATCTTCTCATAGGGCATCTTCAGTGCACGGAGGATTTTGTCCGACTGGTACAGGTTTGCAGGCATTACATGGCCTTTGGGTAGAAAGCGTCCAAATACTGTCATAATTGCGTCGTAGCATTCTCTGCCCAAGTTGAACTGAGCCTTCAGAGCCATTACTTGTGAGATGGCATCCAACTGACAAAGCTCAGTGTGCTCGTGGAGCGGATGTTTTGAAGACTCCAACATTTCATTGAAGGCCTTTGCAGATTCCTCCATCTCCTCGTCCGAATCCCGAGCATCATCATAGTCTTGCACCATGTTTTCCATCCTGGTACCATGCTCGTCGGTGCGACGACGATCCACCTCAGCTCGGTCATGTTGGGCAGACTCACCATGAAATGTCCACACCGTATAATCGGGCATAAAACCATTCTTGTGCAGGTGTTTACCCATTTCAGCCTCTGTCCTCTTTTCCGAATTGCCGCACCGGAAACATGGACACTAGGTTTTCCTCTGCCCATTTGCAAATGCGGCTTGCACAAACCCCTTGGTTTTTGTGAACCATTCAGCGCTTCATTTGTTCTGACCAGTGTGACCGGTATACATCCACGCACGATCACTCATCTTGACTTTCAGAGCTACTAGACACACAACAATTATATATATAATTCCCCATGTATATATTCATCAGTTGATCTACTTTGCCAATTTTATTACGTCCATGCAACCTACACTCTAATAGGTAATGATAGGTCCTAATCCCACCCGAATATGTGTAGATTGGG
Organism: Aegilops speltoides; assembly: GCA_021437245.1. Lineage (NCBI taxonomy): Eukaryota > Viridiplantae > Streptophyta > Magnoliopsida > Poales > Poaceae > Aegilops > Aegilops speltoides. The sequence continues at coordinate 71,577 of JAHHZJ010000664.1, read as the reverse complement.
TTCATTTTCCCATGCTATGCTCCGGATCCGACGCAAAATTTCGGCAGCACCTCCCCGCTGTTCTCCTGATACACGTCTCTGCAATAAACAGAGAGGATGTGTACCCGGAGAACAACAGGGGAGGCACTGACGAAATTTATGCGTCGGATCCGGAGCAAAGCATATGGGAAAACGAACCCAATCTACACATACTCGGGCTGTCCATAGACAATGTTGGACAATTTGAAAGAATCAAGGTTATAAATATGCAAATGCATGCATATTTATAACTATGACGCTTTCGAACAGGAGACACATATTGGTTACGCATACTGATGATTCAAGACACACATATAGCTAGCTATCAAATTTCATCGGCACAAACACAAGAACAGAGAAAATAATTAATGGGGAAGAAGGACATGTCATTTGTGCTCACCCACGAACGAAGGGGCAGAGCTTGTCAAACGCACGATGAGGTCGTCGAACACCAAACCTCGCAGCGATGAAACAACTGCACAATTAAATCTACCCGATCAACACAATTATATATGATGTTTTTCATAACAAAATCGAAAAATATATGACCTAACTAATAATTCTTCTACTTCTTCTTCTACTTCTTCTACTTCTTTTCTTCTTCTTCTTTTTTCATCTTTTTTCTACTTCTTTTCTTTTCTTCCTTTCTTCTTCTTCTACTACTTCTACTTTTTCTACTTCTTTTCTTTTCTTCCTTTCTTCTTCTTCTTCTACTTGTTTTGTTCTTTTTCTTTTTCATCTTTTTCTACTTCTTTTCTTTTCTTCTTGTTCTACTACTTCTACTTCTTCTACTACTTCTACTTCTTCTACTTCTTCTAATTCTTTTCTAACACTAACACTAACTATTAAATAGCAAAAAAAATGAAAAACAGAAGAAAAAAGTAGTCCCTCACCGGAGCAATGGGACGGTCGACGGGGCGTGGGGGGGGCACCGGCGGCGTGGGGCGGTGGCGGGGCGGCAAGGGGCGGGGTTGGCAGGAGGTGGGGCCGAGGATGGTGGGGCGACGAGGCATCGGCCGGTGGGGTGGGGCGGAGGGTGGTGGGGCGACGGGCAAGAGGGGTGGTGGCGGGGCAGCGTTGGGCGGCGGTGGCGGAGGGTGGTGGGCGGCGACGGGCGTCGGCGGGGGGGGGGGCGGAGGCCGGGTGGTGGGGTGACGGGCCAAGCGGGTGCAGGGCAGGGCGGCGCCGGGCGGGACGGCGGGGAGGCGGGGTGGCGCCGGCGGGTCGGCAGGGTGGGGATCGATCTGGTGGCGAGGCGCCGGGAAGGAGAGAGGGAGAGAAGAGAGAGTAATTAATGGGCGGGGGGGAGGGTTGCGGCCGTTAGTTAGTCTACTCTTTGCCGTCCGCCCATCTTTGCTGTCCGCCTTTGTCTCCCTTTGCCGTCTACTAGCAGACGGCAAAGAGGTGGGGCGTTAAGTTTTCCCCAAACGGGCGGGGGGCACCTCTCTCTTTGCCGTCAGCTGGCTGATGGAAAAGAGCCGGCAGATGGCAAAGGCCTATTTTGCCGTCTGCCCTTTCTTTGCCGTCTGCTTTTCGGTAGCTGTTGGCAAAGATCTTCTTTGCCGTCCGCTAGCAGACAGCAAAGAGCTGGCAGATGGCAAAGTAGCTGATTCCAGTAGTGTTGCTATTAGTAGTCATGTGAATTCGGTATTCATTCGATATTTTGATGAGATGTATGTTGTCTCTCCTCTAGTGGTGTTATGTGAACATCGACTACATGACACTTCACCATTATTTGGGCCTAGATGAAGGCATTGGGAAGTAATAAGTAGATGATGGGTTGCTAGAGTTACAGAAGGTTAAACCCTAGTTTATGCGTTGCTACGTAAGGGGCTGATTTGGATCCACTAGTTTCCTGCTATGGTTAGGTTTACCTTAATACTTATTTTGTAGTTGCGGATGCTTGCAATAGGGGTTAATCATAAGTGGGATGCTTGTCCAAGAAAGGGCAGTACCCAAGCACCGGTCCACCCACATATCAAATTATCAAAGTAACGAACGTGGATCATATGAGCGTGATGAAAACTAGCTTGACGATAATTCCCATGTGTCCTCGGGAGTGCTTTTCTCATTATAAGAAATTTTCCAGGCTTGTCCTTTACTACAGAAAGGATGGGGCCACCTTGCTGCACCTTATTTACTTTCATTGCTTGTTACATGTTACAAATTATCTATAATTTCAGTGCTTGCAGAGAATACCTTATTGAAAACCACTTGTCATTTCCTTCTGCTCCTCGTTGGGTTCAACACTCTTACTTATCTAAAGGACTACGATAGGTCCCCTATACTTGTGGGTCATCATTGCTACTGAACTTCATAGGTCCACCAGAGCACGATCCGCACCAGAGTGGCACGGTAATCACTACAACAAGAACCCCCCTACAGCAACGCATCAATGCGTTGTCGTACATCCATATATGCGTTGGTACGGCCTACACCAACGGATTATTATGCGTTGTCGTTGGTGGCGTTGCTAGAGTCTACTACAACGTATATACATGCGTTGGTAAACGCCATGTAGAAGCGTTGTAAGGTAGCAACATGTAGAGTTAGAGTCTTACAACACTTCATATGCGTTGGTGGCTACCATCATTGCAACGACTAGAGGCTTTGGTACATAGCATGAATAATTGATGATATTTTATACATTGCCATCCACAATTATTAGTTCAATACATATCGTGTACAGGAGGCATAGTTCAATAAGCGGAAAGATCTCATATATTAAATCAACTATGTTGCATTACACTAAACACGATCCAAACATTACAAGATGTGAGCTATCTACTAGTAGCAAAATTCTCGACCTTCCAATCAACTATAATGTTTCAAACATTTTCCTGAAAATGACATTCTAATTATCCCCATTCTCTGCCTTGCAATCAACATGTGAGCCATGCATCGTCCATTTATCTCAGCGATCTACAAAAACAAATAATGAGATGAGTAATTTACGCTAGAGAAAATCAGGTTAACAGAGCACAAAAATGTAGAGGAGCAACATACAAATGTTGAAGGCTATCACATTAGTAACATTGCAGGCAGAAAAGTGGAGCAATATCCTACACGTTACACACTTTTGATCCTTGTTTTTTTATGAAGAAATCTGCTAGATGTCAATTGAGTTCAAGTAAACTTGAAGCAAACATAGAATGTAAGATATGAGGTACTTCCTTTGAAAAAAAAAAACATGTGCTGACATACAACACAACCTTCATTTTCATAGAAAGATCTGCAGTTCTCCTGAACAAATAGATGCAAGGTTTCAGCAATTTAAAAATATTTTATGCTCAAAGAAACAATATAAGCATCAAGTTAAAAAGGAACAATATAAGCATCAAGTTAAAAAGGAACAATAATAGCATTAAGTACAATATACTATATACAGTTAATGGTGCAATTGTCATGAATATCTGATTATGAGTTGTGAGTTACGTGAAGGTCACACCTTAAGTGGATTTTTAGTTAACTTCTTCTGAGTGCTCCTTCCTCATTATTTTTGCTCCCTTAGGGGTTGTTTGGATACTTCGTATATGGAAAACCAGATCTCTATAAACCTGGAAAACTTCCTAACAGAATATAATCTTGTTTGGGTGCTCTAACAAACCCGTGGATATACAAAACTTGGTTCTCGGAATCCTCATATTTTGCGTTTATAGAAAAACGACTATTAGTAGTTTTTCCAAAAACACGATCCCTGTGTACTCGATCACAACTATCTCTATCGCCTCCGCTTATTTCTCAACGAACTAACAGTAAACAAAGTATCGCCATGGCTGGATGCATAATATTTTCTCCTTCCTCGTCAAAGACGCCTCCATCCCAAACTCCTCATAAGTGTGGCCTGAAACCTACATGCTCACGGGATAATTCCAGAGCACTGTTTTGAATCGCCATCCTTCTGCTACTGCTGTCTGTGATGGTGATGTTGGCGAGTGTACATGTGTTGCAGTTGCATGGATGACTGCCATGGGCGTAGCCGAGCTCCAGCCTCGGCCTGGCCGGCGCTGCACGGCGGACTGCCATGGAAGTCATGGCGAGTGAGCTCGGAGGCTGTAGCTCAAGGAAAGTCAACAGGCGACCAAGTTGGAGAAAGTGTCACGGCAGAAATAGAAGGTCATGAGAATTTTATCCAGAGTTCCAAACAATTCCCCAAACAAGGAACTGGACGGACTCATTTTACCACTTTCGTAACCCAAACATAGTTTCCTATAAACTGGTTATTCAATTATCTGTTAGTAAAACCGGCTTTGCTAAAAATTGGCTAAAAACTGGTTTACTATAAATCCGTAGCTAATATTTGCTATCCAAACAACCCCTTAATCTCTTCCTTCCTACTCAATGGTTAGATCTTAGTACAACAGTAGCAAGGCAAATTTTAGTACAACAATGCAAAAATTTAGTAACAAGATAATCTAGTAAAACAAGGTAAATTTTAGAACACAAGTAATAGAGTAAACTTTAGAACAAGAAGTTACTAACTTGACTAAATAGGATACTAGTCTCTCCAACCTATAGGACCCTTAGCAACTCCGTATTTAATCGTACAGATCAGTTTAGTACAATATTTACATCTGCATAAAATCTACAAGGACTGTCATAAGATATCAGACATAGCATTGCACCAAAATAGCATAAGTAGTAATGTAGATTGAGAAGGAAATTACACACTTATTTGCTGAAATATCATCAACACGTGATTTTCTAGAAGATATCTAAGACATTTGATGTTTCTACATAAGCGCACACGTACAAAGAAATTAATATTTGAGAGAAAGCCAGAAGAACTTATACAAACTTTTCAATGTCCCAGCTGCACATATCACACCACTGTTCACCTTGGCATCCATCTTTTCTTTTTTAGATTGGCCAATCTCTCCGCAATCTATAAACCAAAGCTGGGTTGTGGCATCATCTTCCGTTTATCAAAGATGTTATGCGATCAAAATGGCCCAGTATCGTTCACTATGCAAAGTAGGGTGCATTACCTTGATCATATTGATGTTTACTCAACTCCTAATCTGAGAAATTGACCAAAGAAGAACCTGTGAGAATAAATATTTCATGGTCTTGAGAAGAATCAGATGCTAATTGACGGAAGTTGAGGGCCAACAACATGTTGAATACCACAAGTTCTGAACTTCTGATTGAGTAATTGGGGCAAGGTGAAATTGTACAGGGTTATGACTCGAGCACTGAAGTTCTTACTAAAACAAGTCAAGAAATAACAAAATGTGTTGAAGTCATAGTATACCATAATTCCTACATCCAGTAACTTCACCATCTTAAATCCTATGGGAACGAAGAACCTTACAATGTAATAACGAAAAGAACGAGACCAATACCATAGTTTTCTCTCGCGGAGTTGGCACTGATTGAGGGCGGCATGGGCAGGTCGGCAGCTCCACAACATGTGAGCATGACGAGAAAAGCTACAATGTTGCTCGTCGTCGCTGGTTAATTCTGCATTGCTGCCTCCACACCATTCTTCAAGCACTGCAATGAAAATATGAAACAAAAACTTCACACTGAATTCAACGCACGCACGCGCGCGCACGCACGCAGTTTTAGAACTTGCAATGGAAAAATGAAATTAAGGATTATATATATAGTCAAGAGAAATATTAGGACGGGCATCTGAGACTTATTCTTAAGGTATTACACAATGTGTGACAGGGAAATTGTTAAGGATTCATCCACACACATAGCAGCAAGAAACAACTACTGAGAAAATAAGGACGCATGCATTCTTCCGGAATTAGCACATACGGACAAGTGGTGAATCACTCAACAATACATCACAATAGATTAACCCAACTAGAAATGACTGGCTTGCATGTGTAGAACTAGATAGCAGTAGCACACTGAGATATGCAAGCATGAAACTGAAATGGCTAGAATCGTGAACTGAATTTTTTTAGCCTCCGGCAAGGTCACTGACCGTGTTGGGATATTATCCAGCTGTGAAGTATGACACCAGTACACCCTAACGCTCGGTAGAGTAGATCACGGTCATGATTTCCAGCAAAGAATCGACCATGGCACGAAGGCCATGTCACCACAAAGAACCAGAGGGCACGAGTAGTGGAGCGAAGTGCCTTACTAAGCTGTCGATGTCGAAGGTAAGGTAGCCGAGGCGGAGCAGCACTGTCGAGCCCGAGCTGGCAGCGGCGGATACTGAGACGCGGGGTAGAGGGCTACGCAGGAGTCCACCGGCGACCCATGGCGGCTAGGGTTCCTGCAACGGGTTTGATGAGGTGATCAAAGCATATGGTTTTATACAGACTTTTGGTGAAGCTTGTATTTACAAGAAAGTGAGTGGGAGCTCCGTAGCATTTCTGATATTATATGTAGATGAAATATTATTGATTGGAAATGATATAGAATTTCTGGATAGCATAAAAGGATACTTGAATAAGAATTTTTCAACGAAAGACCTCGGTGAAGCATCTTATATATTGGGATCAAGATCTATAGAGATAGATCGAGACGCTTAATAGGACTTTCACAAATCACATACATTGACAAAGTTTTAAAGAAGTTCAAAATGGATCACTCAAAGAAAGGGTTCTTGCATGTGTTACAAGGTGTGAGGTTGAGTCAGACTTAATGCCCAACCACTGCAGAAGATAGAGAGAAAATGAAACCCATTCACTATGCCTCAGCCATAGGTTCTATCATGTACGCTATGCTGTGTACCAGACCTGATGTGTGCCTTGCTATAAGTTTGGTAGGGAGGTACCAAAGTAATCCTGGAGTGGATCACTGGACAGCGGTCAAGAACATCCCGGTACCTGAAAAGGACTAAGGATATATTTCGCTTATGGAGGTGACGAAAACTCGTCAGAAATGGTCATGTCGATGTTAGTTTTGACATCGATCCGATGACTCTAAGTCACAAACCGGATACGTATTTATATTGAATGGTGGAGTTGTCAGTTGGTGCAGTTCGAAGCAGAGCGTCAGAGCGGGATCTACGTGTGAAGCGGAGTACATAGCTGCTTCGGAAGCAGCAAATGAAGGAGTCTGGAAGAAGGAGTTCATATCCGATCTGGGTATAATACCTGGTGCATCGGGTCCAACGAAAATCTTTCGTGACAACACTGGAGCAATTGCCTTGGCGAAGGAATTCAGGTTTCACAAGAGAACCAAACACATCAAGAGACGCTTCAATTCCATTCGTGAACAAGTCAAGGATGGAGACATAGAAATTTTCAAGATACATACAGATCTAAATGTAGCAGACCCTTGACTAAGCCGCTTCACGAGCAAAACATGATAAGCACGAAGACTCCATGGGTGTTAGATTCATTACAATGTAATCTAGATTATTGACTCTTGTGCAAGTGGGAGACTGAAGGAAAAATGCCCTAGAGGTAATAATAATGTTGTTATTTTATATTTTCTTATTCATGATAAAGGTTTATTATTCATGCTAGAATTGTATTGATCGGAAACCTAAATACATGTGTGAATACATAAACAAACACCGTGTCCCTAGTGAGCCTCTACTTGACTAGCTCGTTGATCAAAGATGGTTATGATTTCCTAACCATTGACATGTGTTGTCATTTGATAACGGGATCACATCATTAGGAGAATGATGTGATGGACAAGACCCGCCCATTAGCTTAGCATAATGATCGTTCAGTTTTATTGCTATTGCTTTCTTCATGTCAAATACATATTCCTTCGATTATGAGACTATGCAACTCCCGGATACTGGAGGAATGCCTTGTGTGCTATCAAACGTCACAACATAACTGGGTAATTATAAAGATGCTCTACAGGTATCTCCGAAGGTGTTTGTTGAGTTGGCATAGATCGAGATTAGATTTGTCACCCGAGTATCGGAGAGGTATCTCTAGGCCTTCTCGTAATACACATCCACTTGGGGCACCTCCTGGCCTCTCCCTCCCTCCCACCTATATATATATACGTAAGCGCCTTGCATCATTTTGACGACGAGCACCGCAATAGAGACTAGTGAACTTCGTGGTTTAAAAAATTGCACGCGTGTTTTTTCGGTACTGTTTTCGCTCTAATTTTTTAACTATTTACCGGAATGAGGCGTGTAATATACCATAAAGCTATGGATTAGGCGCAACTTCGACATGTTGAACACTTTTCGAGATTCCACACGGTTTAAGAGCAGTTTTAAAAATAGTGCGGCGGATGACGAGTGGCAGCGACCGTTTTTTTGCGTTTTTTTCTAAACCGCTTGTCAGAATGAAGCAAATGATACGCTGTTGGATAGATATCGTCGAGGCGCATATTTTTTCATCTATAAATCTTTCTCTAATTCGTTACGGTTTAAGAGCAGTTTCAAATTTAATAAATCGCGGAATTCTGTTTTTCAAAAAATTTCAAATTTTCGGTACTGTTTTCGCTCTGGTTTTTGAACCGTTTGTCAAAACGAGGCGTATGATACGTCGTTGGAAAGCTATGGACAAGGCGCAACTTTCATATGTAGGAATGGTTTTGAGATTCCTTACGGTTTTAAGTTAATTTTGAAAATCGTGCGGCGGAGGACGAGTGGCAGCGGCCGTTTTTTTTGAAATTTTTACAAACCGGTTGTCGAATGATTCAAATGATATGCCGTTGGAAAGATATCGCTGAGATGCAACTTTTTCATGTAGAACACACTCTCTAATTCCTTACGGTTTAAGAGCAGTTTTAAAATTAGCAAAAGCGGACACTCTGCTTTTTCGTGACACCAAAATCGCTCGTCAGCGTAAGAACGACCGCTTCAAACTGAAAACCGCACCGCAATGTATACAGTCAAGTGAACTTCATGATTTATTTTTGTCGAACATAAACTTTGTTGCACAAGTGTTTGTTGTCTTTTTTTTTAACTCTTTTCCGAACGAGAGTGGACCACAACACTTGCGAAAGTGAACCATAACACTGCCAAAAGTGAACCTCATGAGTACTTGTTGTCTTTTTTATACTTATTAATTTTTTACGCGTGTTGACCAAGCGAGTGGACCTTTCATCGAACAGAAGAACGCACTGCTTCAAACGAAAACCGCACTACAGCAGGCAGTCAAGTGAACTTCATGATTTATTTTTGTCGGACATAAACTTTCTCGCAAAAGTTTTTGTTGTCTTTTTTCAACTTTTTTTTGAACGAGAGTGGACCGTAACACTCGCGAAAATGAACCGCAACACTACCAAAAGTGAACCTCATGATTTTTTGTTGTCTTTTGTTCATACTTATTAAGTTTTTACGCGCGTTGACCAAGCGAGTGGACCTCAGGGATTGAGTGAGTCAACTACATCTAATATAAAAGCGAGCTTCTTTTGAGATGTTTTTGCTTTATGTTTGCGAAGTGGACAACAAAGGAGTTCTATAGCGAATGTTTGTGAACCATATGAGTTTATCAAGCGAGCTGCAATAGGTTTCTACAAGTTTCTTCAATTTGTTACAAAAACGATCGTGCAGTTTTACAAATCACCCACATAAAAACAAATATATCAAAGCAAATGGCCAACCGGACACAAAGGCGCCGGCCGGTGAACCGCACTCCATGGCCCGGCGAACCGCACGACACAGCCTGGCAAACTGCACGTCGTTGTAGCACAAACCATCATCATACAACCATACATAGCACAATTAGCACTCAAGCACCACCAGGCAAAACAACAACAAAAACTGAAGCAACACACATGAACTGCATTGTAGCACCACCCAGTCGGGACTTCACCACATTGCAATGTAAATCTGAACATACAAAAAAACTAATTTGAAGTGTATATGGAAGCACTCAATCGAACTGCACTGCCGCGACAACGAAACCACGCCCAACGCCAGCGAACTGCATGGTGGAAACCAGCGTGCCCGTGAACAGAAAGCCCATGCTACCGGACCGCACATCGCGCGCCAAGGAACTGCACGACCAGGTAGGAGGCAGCCCCAAGTTTTGCCGTCTGTGGCTACCCATTTTTGTTTTGCTGGCCGCCTCGTGTAGCAGGGGAGGGGAGGCAGGCCAAGGGAAGATGACGGGAGGCATCTGGAACCCCCTGTGGGTGAGCAGAAGAATACAGGGGTTGAGGAAGGAGGGTGAACAAAGGTCACCGGCGCGCTCACCATCCAGCCACCGGGCCTGCACGCGTCAGTGTGTGAGGAAGGAGTGCTTCAGTCCTGATTTGATCCAGCTGCGCGCCCATCTCCCAAGCTTGGAGCGCCATCCAGCGCTGCCCCCTGCTGATGCCTCCCACACCGGCGAGGTTCGCGACGGAGGCTTATCCATACGATGGCGCCGCGACATCACAGAGGAAGTAGGTGGGGGCGGCGGAGCTGGGGAAGGTTGTGGCTCAGCAGCACGGGGGAAGGCGGAGGTGCGGCGGAGCGGGAGAAGGCTACGGGGCAGCGGCGCGAGGAAGGTTGCTAGCCGGGGAGGAGAGGGGAGGTTGTGGGGAGAGAGAGGATTTGGGGAAAGGCAGTGAGCCAGAGGTAGGAGGAGGAGTGGAGGGGTGGTGGGAGGCGACGCTGTCCTGGGTCATGGCGGGGGTGTGGCTGCACGCGTAGAAGGCGACGGGAGGTCGCCGGGGATGAGCGGTGGCTCACGCGAGCAGGAGCTGGTTCGACGGGGTCTCAGGGGTGCTGGCTCCATGGATCCAGATGTGGCTCCGCTAATCCGGCGAACGCCCGATGGATCTGGGGAAGGGATCTGGGGAAGGGTGTGGAGCACCGACGATCCCGGAGAGGTGGTGGCGCGAGGGAGGAGCTGGTGGCCTGGCGCCGCGTTGGGGATGGCGGCCCGACAGCATGGTGGGAAGTGGTGGCTGGCCGTGCGGTGGGAGGTGGTGGCCCGGTGGCTCGATTGGAGGTGGTGGCCCGACGGCTCGATGGGAGGTGGTGGCCGGCCGCACGGTGGAAGATGGCTGGCCGCGCGGTGGGAGGTGGTGGCGCGGTCGCGCGGTGGGAGATGGCCGGCCGCACGGTGGGAGGTGGTGGCCCGGTGGCGCTGCGAAGGGATGCGATGGAGGCTGGGGATGGAACATGAGAGAGAGGTGGGGGTTGACCAGGGAAGAAGGTGGGTTAAGTGGGGGAGGTTGCTCGGTTTGTTTCGCGAGAGGAGTTCAGTTCGTTGGTTTTTGAAGTGCTAAACTGTTAGCAGAATAAAAAAAGTGGTGTGCAGAATAAGACTTAAGGGGTGTTATCATAATAGACCCATATATATATATATATGTGTGTGTGTGTGTGTGTGTGTGTGTGTGTGTGTGTGTGTGTGTGTGTGTGTGTGTGTGTGTGTGTGTGTGTGTGTGTGTGTGTGTGTGTGTGTGTGTGTGTGGGGGGGCTAGCACAACCCAGACAATTGTTTAGCCGTGTGTGGCGCCCCCTTCCACCATTTACACCCTCGGTCATATTTTCATAGTGCTTAGGCGAAGCCCCGCGGAGAACACTTCACCATCACTGTCACCACGCCGTCATGTTGACGCAACTCATATACTACCTCGACATCTTGTAGGATCAAGAAGGCGAGCGACGTCACCGAGCTGAACGTGTGTAGAACGCGAAGGTGCCGTGCGTTTGCTACTTGATTGGTTGAAGTGCGAAGAACTTCGACTACATCAACCGCGTTGAGAAACACTTTCGCTTACAGTCTACGAGGGTACATAGACACACTCTCCCTCTCATTGCTATGCATCTCCATGGATAGATCATTGCGTGTGCGTATATTTATTTTCATTTCCATGCAACGATTCCCATCAGATCCAGCTTTGGGCTTCTTCCCGGGAGTGGCAACTTGCTTACCATTCCTCTTGAAGTTCCCTTTCTTTCCCTTGCATTTTTCTTGAAACTAGTGGTATTGTTAACCATCAACACTTGTTGCTCCTTCTTGATTTCTAATTTCACTGATTTCAGCATCGCGAAGAGCCCGGGGTCATTCCATCATCCCTTTCATATTATAGTTCATCATGAAGTTCTAGTAGCTTGGCGATGGTGACTTGAGAACTCTATCAATCACTATCTTATCTGGAAGATTAACTCCCGTTTGATTCAAGCGATTGTAGTACCCTGACTTTCTGAGTACATGCTCACTGGCTGAGCTATTCTCCTCAATCTTGCAAGCAAAGTACTTGTCAGAGGTCTCATACCTCTCAACACGGGGCATGAGCCTGAAATACCAATTTCAGCTCTTGGATCATCTCATATGTTCGATGGAGTTCAAAATGTCTTTGAATCCCCGATTCTAAGTCATAAAGCATGGCACACTAAACTATTAAGTAGTCATCATATCAAGCTTGCCAAACGTTCATAATGTCTGCATCTGCTCCCGCAACAAGTCTGTCACCTAGCGGTGCATCAAGGACATAATTCTTCTATGCAGCAATGAGGAGAATCCTCAGATCACGGACCTAGTCCGCATGATTGCTACTATCATCTTTCAACTTAATTTTCTTGAGGAACATATCAAAAAAATATAGGGGAGCTATATTGCGAGCTATTGATCTACAACATAGATATGCAAAAACTATAAGACTAAGTTCATGATAAATTAAGTTTAATTAATCAAATTACTAATGAACTCCCACTTAAATAAACATCCCTCAGTTTAGCTAAGTGATACGTGATTCAAATAACCTAACCCATGTCCGATCATCACGTGAGATGGGGTAGTCATCGATGGTGAACATCTCCATGTTGATCATATCTACTATGTAACTAACGTTCAACCTTTCGGTCTCTAGTGTTCCGAGACCATGTCTGTACATGCTAGGCTCGTCAAGTTTAACCCAAGTATTCTGCATGTGCAAAACTGTCTTACACCCGTTGTTTGTGAACGTAGAGTCTATCACACCCAATCATCATGTGGTGTCTGGAAACGACGATGTAACACCCCGGATGTAACTTTCCATATTTGTAACTCCAACTCTTGCCATTTTCAGCCATGTGCTATGTTATTCCCTCCGTGGTTGGGTTTTGTTTTAGTTTTGCATTTTGTCCATGTCATGCATCTCATATCATGTCATCATGTGCATCTCATTTGCATACGTATTCGTCTCATGATTCCGAGCATTTTCCCCGTTGTCCGTTTTGCAATCCGGCACTCCTATGTTCCCCGGCGTCCCCTTTTACATTTTTTATCGTGTGCGGGTGTTGAACATTCTCAGAATGGACCGAGCCTTGCCAAGTGGCCCTGGTATAGCACCAGTAGACCACCTGTCAAGTTTCGGGTCATTTGGAGCTCGTTTGGTACTCCAACGGTTAACCGCGCTCTCGCAAAGGCCTCTTTTAAGTTGCAACCCAACAACCCTCCAAAACAGCCCAATAACTCATCTAAGTCACCTCCATGCTCTCGGTCGTTCGATTACGATCGTGTAGGCGAAAACCGCACCCCATTTGGAGTCTCCTAGCTCCTCTACCTACAAATATGCATCTCCTCCAACCGGGCAAACCCTAGCGAAACTCCCTCTCATACTGCCGGACACGTCCGGATCGGACGGACGCGTCCGCCCGCTGCCGCCTGCCACTCATGAGCCGCCACGTGGCGGCAGCGCCCACATTGCCGTCGGCTGCGCCAGTTCCATGAGGCCTGGCTCCGACCCATGCCCAGCGCCTCCGCTCCCCGCCGCCACAGCACCGCATCGTCGCCGCTGCGTCGCCGCCGCCGCTCCGCCTCCGGCCGCCGTCACACACACAAGGCGGAGCTCAGACCGACCCCCCGCCACCGCCCGTCTGCTGCGCGCCCGCCGGAGCCGCCGCCTCGGCCCGACTCCGCCGCCTCCCTTCCCCGGGCGACCTCCTCCTCCGCCTCGGCCCCGCTCCAGCCGGCGACCTCGAGCAACTCCGGCCAGATCCAGATCCAAAATCCCCTAGGTTGACCTTCTTCCCCCCCAAATCTCACTAAGTCATTTTTTCTGTCATAAAATCATTGCATGTTCTTCGCATCACATCTTCGCACCCGTAGCTCCGTTTCTTGCATGTAATATGTCAAATTGTTCGTCTCAAAGAGTAGATCATTTCATCTCATTGCATCATTTTCATTTGAGCTCATCTTGATGCCCGAAATGCTGTTGGAAGAGGGCTATGTGATGTTAGTTTCTGTTTCTTAACAGAACTTGCACTTTATCATTTTTGCCATGATTAATGTGTGCACCTTATGAACTTGAGTCCTACATGTGTGTTGAACTATGCCATGCCATCTTTCCAGGGGTGTATGCCATGTATTTTTGTGAGTTATGTGGTGACTAGAACAAGCATGCAAACTAGGGATGATAATGTTGCTGATTTCAGGAACTTAGTGTTTTCACTAAGTCATGTCCTGCTATTATTTTTATGCCATATGTTCATGTTGTTACAGAGAGATCTATGCCCTTTTTGAGAATGATCAGTAAGGATGTTTTGAACATATGGATGTGCTCTATCCATCCATGCCTTTGTTGGCATTTATGGAGTAGTCTAGCATGTCATTTTCGTGCTCTACTTTTGCTTGAAAATGTTTCCTGGCAGATTGTTTACATGAGATTCAATTTTTACGAGGTTGTTGTAGTTGATCCGTGTATGCTATGATGTTGTTCTTGCCATGTATAGCTTCTATGCCATGTCTTCTTGATGGGGGTATGCTTAGTTTATCATGAGATGCTCTGTAGTGAGTGCATCGAGCTCACTAACATGCCTACTTGATATCTGTTTTTGCCATGTCCAGCTTTTTCTCGCTAAGTCCGAGATCTGTAATAAAACTTGCTATGTTTACATGGGTGCCATCATATCCTCTAGTCCTTTTGGCTTATGGTCAGAAGGGACTATTGATCTATGCTTTGAGTAGATTCATGTCATGCCTTGTTTTGCTATTATAAGTTCCTGTAGCTTGTTGTTTGCTTGCTCTAAACATGCCTTCCTGATGTTAATTTCTGGCATGCTAGTATTTTCACTAAGTCTGTGAACCTGATATTTTTGCACTTTCACCATGCTTGTTTGAACATGTTATGATGTGATTTAGCCGTAGCTCAGTGTTCCTCTTTTGTTAAGCATCTCCTGTAGATCGCTGCCATATGCTTTGTTTTTATGTTGGGGTGCTGTAGCATAGTTTCTTGTTGCATGCTAAGTAGCATCGTGCTGTTAAACGCAGATTTGTGCCATTATTGTTTTGCTTGCCATTTGAAAACCGTGCATCCGATTCCGGTGATCTTTATATCGATTTCAACCGAAATCATCTCATCTTTCCAGCGGCATACTTGGTTTGCCAAGTTGATGCCCGATTCATCATTTTTCCTTCCGGAGCACACATATGCATTGCATATCACATCTCGCATAGCATGTCATGTATTGCATCATATTGCTTGTGCATTGCTCCTTGTTTGATTGTGGTTCCGTTGCTTGTGTTCTTGCTTTGGGTAGAGCCGGGAGACGAGTACATGAACGAGTAACCTGTTGAGAACGCCTACGAGGATCAAGACTTCGACAACTCTGAGAACCTTGCAGGCAAGATGACCATACCCTCGATATCAGTTCTATCTTTGCTTGCTAGATGCTCGCTCTTTTGCTATGCCTATGCTGCGATACCTACCACTTGCTATATCATGTCACCCATATTGCCATGTCAAGCCTCTAACCATCCATGTCCTAGCAAACCGTTGATTGGCTATGTGTTACCGCTTTGCTCAGCCCCTCTTATAGCGTTGCTAGTTGCAGGTGAAGTTAAAGTTTGTTCCTTGTTGGAACACGAATATTTTGGGATATCACAATATCTATTGTTTTAATTAATGCATCTATATACTTGGTAAAGGGTGGAAGGCTCGACCTTATGCCTGGTGTTTTGCTCCACTCTTGCCACCCTAGTTTCCGTCATACCGGTGTTATGTTCCTTGATTTTGCGTTCCTTACGCGGTTGGGTGATTTATGGGACCCCCGTGACAGTTCGCTTTGAATAAAACTCCTCCAGCAAGGCCCAACCTTGGTTTTACCATTTGCCACCTAAGCCTTTTTCCCTTGGGTTTTCGCGAGCCCAAGGGTCATCTTTATTTAACCCCCCGGGCCAATGCTCCTCTGAGTGTTGGTCCAAACTAGAGCCACTTGCGGTGCCGCCCTGAGGCAACTTGGGGTATCCTCGGTTGCCGTACGTAGTGTTCATCCGGTGTGCCCTGAGAACGAGATATGTGCAGCTCCTATCGGGATTTGTCGGCACATTCGGGAGGCTTTGCTGGTCTTGTTTTACCATTGTCGAAATGTCATGCGAACCGGGATTCCGAGACTGATCGGGTCTTCCCGGGAGAAGGTTTATTCCTTCGTTGACCGTGAGAGCTTGTGATGGGCTAAGTTGGGACACCCCTGCAGGGTATTATCTTTCGAAAGCCGTGCCCGCGGTTATGAGGCAGATGGGAATTTGTTAATGTCCGGTTGTAGAAAACCCGAAGTTGACCTTAATTAAAATACATCAACTGCGTATGTAGCCGTGATGGTCCCTTCTCGGCGGAGTCCGGGAAGTGAACACGGTGTTGGAGTTATGTTTGACGTAAGTAGTTTCAGGATCACTTCTTGATCGCTACTAGCTTCACGACCGTGCCTTGCTTCTCTTCTCGCTCTCTTTTGCGATCGTAGCCACCATATATGCTAGTCGCTTGCTGCAGCTCCACCTCTTGACACCAGCCTTCCCTTAAGCTTAAATAGTCTTGATCTCGCGGGTGTGAGATTGCTGAGTCCCCGTGACTCACAGATTCTACCAAAACAGATGCAGGTACCGGTGATGCCAGCGCAGATGGCGCAACTGAGCTGAAGTGGGAATTTGATGAGGCCCTTGGTCATTACTATGTTTCTTTTCTAGACGATCAGTAGCGGAGCCTAGTTGGGGCGATCGGGGATCTGTGTTGCATTTGGGGTAGTCTTCTTTTATTTTGGTTCCGTAGTCGGACCTTGATTGTAAACAGAATGATGGATGTTTATTTATGTATTGTGTGAAGTGGCAACTGTAAGCCAACTATGTATCTCTTTCCCTTATGTATTACTTGGGTTGTGCGAAGATTACCTCACTTGCGACATTGCTTTCAATGCGGTTATGCCTCTAAGTCGTGCTTCGACACGTGGGAGATATAGCCGCATCGAGGGCGTTACAGACGAACTATAGCAACGGTGCATACTGAGGGAGAATACTTTAATCTTCAAATTAAGTGAAGGGATCATCTTATAATGCTACCGCCGTTCTAAGCAAAATAAGATGCATAAAGAATAAACATCACATGCAATCAAAATATGTGACATGATATGGCCATCATCAACTTGTGCTTTAGATCTTCATCTCCAAAGCATTGTCATGATCTCCATCGTCACCGGCTTGACACCTTGATCTCCATCGCAGCATCGTTGTGTCGAGGTCGTCACGCCAGTTATTGCTTCTACAACTATCGCTAACGCATAGTGATAAAGTGAAGCAATTACATGGCGTTTGCACTTCGTACAATAAAGGGACAACCTAAGACTCTAGTATTACAACACATGATCATCTCATACATCAACATATATCTCATTATATCTTGACCATATCACATCACAACATGCCCTGCAATACAAGTTAGACGTCCTCTACTTTCTTGTTGCAAGTTTTACGTGGCTGCTACAGGCTGGTAGCAAAAACCGTCTTAACTACGGAAAAAACCCAATGGTGATTCATCAAGTTTGTTGTTTTAACCATCTTCAATGACCGGTCGCAGTCCAATTCGATTCAACTAAGGTAGGAGAACCAGACACCCGTCAACCACCTTTAGGCAAAACTAGTTGCATGTCAGTCGGTGGAACCGGTCTCATGTGCGTGGACATGTAAGGTTGGTCAGGGCCACTTCATCCCCCAATATCGTTGAATCTAAATAAGGCGTTGGTGGTCAGCAAAATGAAAATCACCGCCCACAACTCTTTGTGTTCTACTCGTGCATATCATCTACACATAGACCTAGCTCGGATGCCACTGTTGGGAAATGTTGCATGGAAAACAAAAAAAATTCTATGCACACGCAAGGTCTATCCATGGAGATGTATAGCAACAAGAGGGGAGAGTGTGTCTATGTACCCTCGTAGATCGTAAGCGGCAGTGTTTGATAACGCGGTTGATGTAGTCAAACTTCTTCGCACTCCAACCGATCAAGTACCGAACGTACGGCACCTCCGTGTTCTGCACACGTTTAGCTCGGTGACGTCCTCTGCCTTCTTGATCCAGCAAGACGGCGAGGTAGTGGATGAGTTCTGACAGCACGATGGCGTGGTGACGGTGATGGTGAAGCTATCTTCGCAGGGATTCGCCTAAGCACTACGGAAATATTACCAGGGTGTAAACGGTGGAGGGGGCGCCGCACACGGCTAAGACAAAGTTCTGTTGTGCTAGGCGCCCCTCCCACATGTATATAGGTGCGGGTGGAGGGAGCAGCCAGGAGGCGTCCCCAAGTAGGCCGAATCCTACTTGGGGTCCTCCCCAAGTGGCGCCCGTCCTTTCCTTGTATAAGTGCGGGACGAAGGAAGGAGGACGTGGCGCACTCCCCCCTTCCATTCCCCCTTGAGGAGGGAAAGGCAGGAGGGGCCATCCCTTCTCCTTTCCATCCCCTAGGGTCGTCCAACCAAGGGAAGGGGCGCACCAGCCCCCTTGTGGGCTGGTCTGTCCCCTCCTATGGCCCATAAGGCCCAAACACTTGCCGGGGTGGGGGGGGGGGTGCCCGTAACACCTTCCGGTGACCCGATGAGTACCCGGTGCACTCCGAAACACTTACGGTGTCCAAATAGTATCGCCCTATGTATAAATCTTTACCTCTCGACCATTTCGAGACTCCTCATCATGTGTGTGATCTCATCCGGGACTCCTTACAACATTCAGTCCCCAAATCATATAACTCATATAACACTATTTCGTCAATGAACGTTAAGCGTGCGGACCCTACGGGTTCGAGAACTATGTAGAAATGACTGAGACACCTCTCCAGTCAATAACCAATAGCGGAACCTGGATTCCCATATTGGCTCCTACATATTCTATGAAGATCTTTATCATTTTGAACCGTTGTGACAATATACACAATCCCTTTGTCCATCGGTATGTTACTTGCCCGAGATTCGATCGTCGGTATCTTCATACCTAGTTCAATCTTGTTACGGGCAATTCTCTTTACTTGTTCCATAATACATCATCCCGTAACTAACTCATTAATCACTTTGCTTCCAAGGCTTCTTATGATGTGTATTACCGAGAGGGCCCAGAGATACCTCTCCGATACTCGGACAAATCCTAATCTCAATCTATGCCAACTCAACAAACACCTTCAGAGATACCTGTAGAGCATCCTTATGATCACCCAGTTACGTTGTGACATTTGATAGCACACAAGGTATTCCTCCGGTGTTCGGGAGTTGCATAATCTCATAGTCGAAGGAATATGTATTTCACATGAAGAAAGCAATAGCAATAAACTGAACGATATTATGCTAAGCTAACGGATGGGTCTTATCCATCACATCATTCTCCTAATGATGTGATCCCGTTATCAAATGAGAAGACATGTCTATGGTTAGAAAACCTTAACCATCTTTAATTAATGAGCTAGTCTAGTAGAGGCGTACTAGGGACACGGTATTTGTTTATGTATTCACACATGTATTTAAGTTTCCGATCAATACAATTAGAGCATGAACAATAAACCTTCATCATGAATAAGGAAATATAAAATAACAACTTTATTATTGCCTCTAGGGCATATTTCCTTCACCGCGTTGTATAACTTTATGGCAAAAGTGTAACCATGTTGGGTTCTGAGGTGAACTTTCTTTGTCTTCATATTCTTATGATCTTCGAAATCCAGATTCTCCAAGACATATCGTCTTGCATGGCAGGGGATGCACTAGTCGAATTGTAAAAAACGGAAATTACACGCTGAAAAAGTAGAAGTCATGACTAATTATGAAAAAGACTTGTCGTCGTTGCATACTGTACAAACATCGAAGGTCTCATCGAGCTTAATAGTGAAGCGCCGACCGTCTTCCAGGCGAGGCATGTCGCGCAGACCGAGGTCATTGCTGTAGTAGTCTCACTGAGGGATCCTATTGTTGTCAGACATTTCCTATGTTCATAAATCAAAGATTAAAAATCGATTGACGACAATTATCAGGAAACTCAACAAACAGATCACTATTCAGCACGGTTTGACTTCTGGTCCATCGAGCCTTCCTTGGTACACTCTATCTCACGTGATGTATATGGTGGACACTCCCTCTCTTCTATTGCAACTGTCGGTGATAGTGGCTCCTCCCTTCGTTCCCGAGTGCATTACACAAAAATGTCTAGCACACGGGAACGAAGGAGAAGCGACCCCCATGACAACAATCAAGATTCTTTCTCTCTGATATTTCGACAGTATATGGTGGACACTCCCTCACAGATATTTTGACCGTCGATGATGGCCGCTTCCCCTCCTCCTCTCGTGCATTACCAAGGTATATCACGAGAAGAAGGAAGAGAAGCGACCCCACGACAAATCATGGGCACTCGATATTTCCGAGTTTATACCACAAGTCATGCCAAAATTCACGAAAAAATACGGCATGACCTTTGCTAAAACAGGACATATCGAGCACCTGAAATTTGCCGAAACAGAAATTAATCAACACTCCGGCTAAACATAGACCACTCGGAGTTTCGCTCCGAAATGCATCTATGCATCCATTTTGTCGGCATTTTTCAAAATCAACAATCAACAAAAATGCAACAATCACGAGAAAATTTATATTACTAGTTTTTTTACTAAAAATTTATATTAAAAAAATATCCTAGTTCTACTCCAAACATCTACCCATCCATCCATCTATTTATTCTATTAAAAAAACCTCCATTCTACCTACATTTTGTATTTTATACTATTCAAAATATTTACATTCTATTCATATAAGCTATATGTTCTATTTTATTTAGAAAACCTACATTCTACAATCAAATTCTACCCAATATTTATTACTAAGAATCTCTATACATAATTTTTTTACTAAAAAAATTCTATACAGTAAGAGGTGGGGAGGAGGGAGGAGTGAGGAGGGCAGCGTGGGAGGAGGGAGGAGAGAGGATAGAGGAGGAGGGCAGTGGGAGGAGGGAGGAGAGGGCAGCCGGAGGAGGAGGGGAGGAAGGCAATGGGAGCAGTGAGGAGCGAGCAGGGCAGTGGGAGGAGTGAGGAGGGTAGTGGGAGGGGGGAGGCGGCCGGAGGAGAGGGATGGAGGCAGATACCTCCATGTCGATGGCGGCAGAGGGCGACTGTAGCAGTGGGCGATGGCAGCAGCGGGCGTCGCGGCGAAGCAAGGCAATGCGGCGGGGGGGATGGAGAGGATGGAGTGTGAGGCCGTGTGCGTAGGGAAGATAAGGTGGGCTTAGCAGCAGCGCGGGTAACCCGCCCACGTTCCCGCAAGGCCTCTTAGTTGTAGCATGGTGATAGGGCCCACACTACTGCTAAGCGAGGCCTGTGAGCCGAGCCCGGGCTGGCTGCAGTAGCAACGGGTGTAGGGGGAACACGCTACTACTATTTGCATTAGTAGTAGCGCGGGCTCATGACGGATGCTATTACTATAGCCAGCCCCTAGGGTAACGGCAGGGCCCGGTTAGCAGTAGCGCCTGTTGGTGGGAACGTGCTACAGCTAAAGAATACCTGCAGCCCTGTATTGTGGCGCTCGCTACTGCTAAGTACTAGTAGCGCGCCTCTCTACCTAGAGAGTTTTCCCTAGTAGTGATGTGAAAGGGGAATTAGGCCTCAAAGTGTACATCACCAATCATGCCACCATCAGAACTTCGAACCGTCTTCCGGCAGTGGATAGTGTTTCGCATAGTACTCATCCAAGTCTAGGTGAGCAGATTGCGGCTGATATAATCTATAGTAATCTAAGCACTTCTCGGGAGCACAAGCATCAAGTGACAACTTTGCATACCATGGCTAGGGATGTAGGTCATCACATTTCCACATCTGCAACGACAATGGGTCTGAAAGTAAGCATCACCGATGACGCCACCATCAGCGTTTCAAATTCTTTTGACCTCATTGGTAGTCCGAAGAACTTGCTAAGTAATCAAAATACAGATGGGGATCCTCTCCACCTAACTAACCAATTCAAAAAAGTTAAGCCGGAAAGCATATTCCAGGATCAGACTTCAAGACCGGGCAGTATATTGTTACATCATTTGAAAGAAATCAGAAACGAATTCTCCAAAGAGTGAATAATTGGTCATGGTGGTTTTGGTGTCGTTTATAAGGTACGATTCCGTACAACTACAGTTAAGAACCAAGAACTAGTATCCATATTGATATGATGCCTTTAAACAGGGAGTACCGAAAAATGGGGAAATTATTTTTGTCAAGAAGCTTGCATCATCATTTTGACCTGACCAGCAAAAGCAATTTGAGAATGAGGTTTATCATCTTCTGATGCTTAAGGACCTCAATATAGTGCGACTTTTAGGGTATTGCCATGAAACACGAAATGTGTGTTTGGATACAGTGTGAAACCCATTTTTGCATAGATCACCAAAAGGTTACTTTGCCTGGAGTACCTGCCCAAGGGAAGGCTTGATAAGTATTTGTCAGGTATGTTTGTCGGTTCCATCTTTTTCCACGATTGTAGTTTGTGAGGTTTGAGCTTTTGACCTAAAAACTGTTTTTTGTTCACACATATACTGAGTGTGACAATTGATCAATCTGTGGAAATGGTGACACGAGCCTATAGACATGAAATGATAAGGTACAATACCATGTTGTAGGGTAGTAGTTTCATGCATTAACTAGAGCATGATTTTCTGCTAACGTCTCTAGGATGCTCTTCTTTTGGTTGCAAATGTTGATGAATCTTGTGGAATTGATTGGAGCACACGCTGCAATATAATCTAGGGGATTTGCTATGGCTTATGTCACCTCCATGAGAATCTTGTTAAGCCTATCATTCACATGGCCTTAAAACCTGCCAACATATTGCTCGATGAAGCTATGGTGCCAAAAATCATAGACTTTGGTCTCTCAAGACTAATTGATTAACAAACTATCTGCACTTCCTCTCTTGATGGAACACTAGTGGTTGGGGCGCCACCTGGTGGCGCCTCTTGAGGCGGGATTGTACGCATCAATCTAGTTGTTGTATTTGTTAACGTGTCTATACCATAGTTGGCTTAGTTTAGGGAGGAGACAAGCAGCCCAAGATGATACAGCAACAAAATTCCTTTTTGGGCACATGCATAAAATATATGAGGCTTAGAAGCACTGACATGAGCATCTTGGTGCTGGAATAAATAAGATACAGTAGCAGAAACGCATTACGAAAACAATGCACATGCACAAAAATCTATTAGGCTTAGAAGCAAACACAAGCATCATGGATAATGATAGGCACATATGATAGGTAGTTCAAAAATAACAAATAGTACTATACAACTATCTCTAGGGAGCTCCATTTGTAGAACACAAAGTGCCTGATGATCACCAATATATGTTTATTCAGGAAAGAATGGCATCCACGCACTGATTTGGATATACTCCCTCCGTTTCTAAATATAGATCTTTTTAGAGTTTTCAATAGGGACTACATAAGAATGTATATAGACATATTTTAGAATGTAGATTCACTCATTTTGCTTCGTATGTAGTCCATATTGAAATCTCTAAAAGGACTTATATTTAGGAACGGAGGGTGTAAAACACAAAACACAGAAAACAAAAACATGTGTCTGAGTAAGGCTTCATGACTATATGCAAATTTTAATTATTAGAACTCATAACCAAAGATCCCCTGCTAAGAATGACTGGCGAAAGGCTGCTAAGATATAAAGCATATGTAGTACTTCTAGTAGTACAAATCCCACTATTCTTGCATACCCTGGATAGCAGGATAGAGCGTACCATCATTCTAACTTCTAGACTGCACTCCATCTGTGGCCAACCATACTAACTGAAATCTTCTTGCATGTTAATGGGAAAGTACAAATGAAATTTTAATTTGGTCATCGCTCAATGCTAGATGATGCTACTGTCAGCCATGTCACCAACAGAATCCATTTAGAGTTTCAGACCATGTCTATGAAAACCAAAACTGCCCTACAGGAATAGTTTGGACAGACATTATACAGAAAGGAAGCCAAGAACTACATTATGTTCCAATTTCCGGGTTGTGAATAGAAAGTATGCATTACTATTTGTGTGTTATTAAGCATATTATAACATGCAGTTACAAATATTCAGAATTACGAAGATCCATTTGACACCATGCTCATATTCATCAGAAGAAAATAAGAAGGTAAAGATTTCGCTTACAACTGGGAGTGGTCAGCTTGAGAGTGTCCTGAAACAGATCTTATAAAGGGCCTCATTGTCAAGAACCATGCACTTCCCGTGTGCTCCTGTCCTGTAGAATACAAAAATGCAGAAAATGCCGACTTCCTATAAAAAGGCAATGATAGAGGATAGAACCCAAACTGTAGTTGGGATCAATGTGTACCTGATCAGGATTCTGTCCATGAGAGCTCGGATCAGTAGTTAGTTCTTGATGAGATGAATACTACAAGTATACATTTCTTGCCCTGATATGGCAGGAGCATGGTGACTGTCAAATAATGGCATGAAAATCATTATCACTAACAGTGATACTGGATTTTATTAATTGATCAAGGCATAATAACATTTAGTAATACAATGCAACTTTAACCTCTCGCAAATCCAAATCACAACTGATATAACTCTGCCATTGTGGTCAATCACAACACATAAAAACATAATGTAAAAAACAACTCTACAGACAGAAGATCGGCAAACAAAAGCACCAAAAGGAAAATTTCACTTAGATGTACCCACATCAGGTAAGAACAAGATTACCTCACGCTATGTTGAATCGTAGTGTAGTATTGGATCACGCTCAATGAAGAAGCCAAGTCATCCATCTGGACAAGGGCCTGCAGTAACAGCAGCACAAACTCCATGTTACAATCACAAAAACCACAAACGCACATCCACCACACAACTGGAACTTGAGCAAATGCATGAAACAGAGAGGGCTCCTGATTTTTGGCACGGAGCACAATGAACTTGGCTACCACGCCAAAAGGCTGCACAACCTGGAGCAGATCGCTCTGCACGCAAGCAGAACACCGAGAAGATCAAACTTTGAACCAGAGAACTTTTGTGGTGCCAGATTGGCAGCCACTTTTCCATTAGTTTGTAGTTGTTATTGCTAGCATGCATGTACAACTTATATATTAGTTAGGCATTAATCAACGACAGTGGTAAAAATCATTAGAGACCAAAGGTGATCCAATAACACTTCCAAAGCAACAATAGTGTGCCTGCAAATTTGAGGCGAAGTAATTAAAGGACACAATAGTTATAGCTAAACTAATCATTTTTGTACCCTAGAGCAACATCCCGTTGGCCTTTCAGTTCTTTCTCCTTCTTTTGAACAATTTTATGGCCACTTTCTTTCATTTCTTTGTGGAGAAATAGATGCCTGAGATGATGCATCTTCTTGAATATGCAAAGCTAGTTGCCTGCAAATATAAAGGCCTGGATTCGTTAGAAAGATCAATTAAGAAGATTTAATTGAGTAAAAGGGTAGACTGAGAGCACATGCATAAGTTTCAACCTGAAGTTGGCCTGAAACAGTCAGAAAAGCTTGACGCTAGAAGAAGTCATTCTCAAACGCAATTTTTCCATCATCTTTGAGTGGAAGTCTAGGTTTCAACTTAGACCTCTCTTCCAGCCTTAAAACATTCTCTTTAGCCTTTGTAGGCTCGGAAACAGCAGCAGTTATCTCTTGCTTGCTAGCTTTTACTGCTTTAGATTGTGTAACTCTATCTCCTTTCTCTTTAACAGCAAGCTTAGCAGCCTCAGTGTCAGCATCTGATGGTTCTCCTTAAGCTCCTTCTCCACCTTTTAAGGCTGGCTGAATAAGGCAGTGACTTGGAACATCTCACCTGCACCCTCACAGTCATGGAAAATAACCTGACTTCATAGTAGCACCGCCATTTTCAGTGGCGGCAATATTAGCAGCACCTCAACGTTGCCACAACCGGTGGAGATGACACTGAGCGCTTGTGCTTCAACAATGTGGTTGACTGACCTATAGCTTCAACCTATTAACAAAGTAGCAAAGTAGAGTTGAAATTCAAATAACTATAACAATGGAGAATATCTGAATACTATAGGCGTCGTGCTATTTCAGAGGAAAACATGAGTCTGAGAGAGAATATCAAATGAAGTAGTCATCATGAGCTACTGCATAATGACAATTCAAATCCATCTTCCATTTTATAAGAAAGATGTTTATGGGTTTTTATGAGTTTCAGCTAGTAATATTGATCTTCCTATCAAATGAAGTGCACAATCAAACTGAACACATATTTGTGCTGAAAGTAGATGCACGCATCCTAATAGGTTCAAATATCACAGAAATTGGAAGATGGAACTTGACTGCCTCCTATATGATTTGGAGGACAAAAGGATGCACTATGTTATCAGTCAACCGGTGTTGATAGATGTGTGAATCATGTACAGGTTAAATGTGGTTCCAGCAAAATTTTAGTGATCGAAATTTGGTACAAATTAGCATTGACCATATTGAGTTTTCCTTGAACTTGTACATCCCATTCTCTTCATATGACTCCTGAAAGAGTTCCTTGAATCTATTGTCATTTCAAATCTGCACATGTCAAGTTAGGACTGCATGACAATATGACAAATCTGATTATTACATTGAGCGACAGAAAATAGTGAAGGTCCCAAACCTGAGAGCTTAGTTGTTGCATTTGGCAATGTTAAACAATGATATAAGACCTTGCTACAGACTAGCAATGGAGTAAAAATTAGCACTACATGTGACAGTATATAAATGAGTATGCTTTTTGTACTCCTCACGAGACTGAATCACATACCTCCGTTAACCACAAAGCTAGGGAACCGTACCATTTTGACGAAAGACTGCAAGCTTCTGGTAATCAGCATAGCAACGAAGGATCTGGGTGCCCCTCGAGTCGCATTCCTCCTGCAGCTCGATGATGGCGTAGGCGACACCATCCTCACCCCGTAGCTCATGAAGCACCGCGTCGTTCTCCTCAACGGCAAGCACAATATCCTTGAAGAGACGGGTAAGGCAGCCAACGAAATCAGGGCGCTCTGAGGTAGGCCGGGTTGCAAAGATTAGGTCCGTGAGGTGCTCGAAGTCTGCGCGGGAGCGGAGGGCAACGACCTTCACTACCAGAAACTTAAATTTTTCTGTGGGCCGAATTATTTTCCTGTCGGGCCCGCAACCGGCGTTCAGCATAATACATTACACTGTCGGCCCTTTTCTCCACGCCAGCGATACGTTACATTTACCTGTGGGCTGGCCAGAAACCGACAGGAATAAGCAAATTGGCGCGTGCGGCCCACTCAAAAACTCTACCGCGCCACAAATCTCAGTCCGCGCGGGATGAAAAAACAGCGTCCCGCCATCGAGCCCATCTTCGCGCCGATGCCCACTATATGGATAAGAACGTCCTCCCCAAAATCCCCAAATCCACCTACCCAAACCCTAACCTCTCACCCTGCCCGGCCTCAGATCCGCCGCCACCTCCGACCTCCCAGTGCCGACGACCACCGTCCCCATGGCCTGCGCCCGGTTGCTCGACCAACGCCCCAACCCCGTCCCGTGTCGCCGCTACCACAGCCTCCGCCTTCCACTCTTCTGTCCCCGCAGATCTGACGACTCTCCTTCACTTCGACGCCGACCCGCTTCATCCACTGCCTGCTCCGACCATCCGCATGGCGCCTCCTGAAGCACCCCATGGCTGGCTTGTCAACCATCAGCCAGTCCACCTCCGGCACCATCCCCAGCTCTCCGACGGTGCATCTCCTCCAAACTGTAAGTCTGCAAGCGTACAATTTTGGTTTGCTACAGTTTATTAGGTGGTAATGTTTCTAATTGTTTCTCTTTCAAGGCCTATTTTGCATATGAAATTGGTTGTTCAATTTTTTTCAGGGCCTATGTACCATCTGGAAAAGCCATTAGTAGGAACATGATTTAAATTCGTTGTGCATTAGCAGGTTTGGTGAGTGAACTTTTTTCTGTCTTATTACGTTGGTAGTTGGGACAACTAGTACATTGGGAATTAGATTTATTTTTCTCTCTACTCATTATACATCATGCAGCACTCTCTTTAATGAAACTTTGATTATATTGTAATCCACTGTATGCATACTTCTCTTGAGATTTTTTAGCCCCATTCAAATTTTCAATGTAATAATATAACTAAGCTGCTATTTTTGTGATACTAAAAATTGTTTACATATTGGTGGCAACAATTTGAAGTCTAATTTTCCTAGTTTGCAGTTCATGTAGACTATGAGCAAAACTGAAGATTCAAGAAGCTTATCTCTTTGTCAAGGTATGGTATTTTATTTGTGATGAGCTAATAGCTGCTATGTTGGTTCAATCTGAATGTTACCTTTCATCCTACTTCTTTCTTATGAATTTTTGTCTCTTACTATCCAGTATGGCAACAGTTAGTTCTGTAACTTACTTGTACATGCCTTTTTTTTGCGGGAACTTGTACATACCTTTTGATTTAATCTATTTCATTATGTTGGATTTAGGAAGAATTGAGAAGTGCGCACATTGCAAGTTGGAAGGGATATCATCATTGCAACAAAGAGGTTGCAGCAAAACATTGAGGTTATCAGTCGATGGCAAGAAATTGTATAATATTCTTCCAATTGGTTAAAAGATCCCGGAGGCTTCTTCCAAGTTCCTACAAATTATTTTTTGCAAATCTCCTTGAACCTAGAAACTAAATGTTGGTTAGCACCCATTTGAGATTTTATTTTCCTAGTTTGCAGTTCATCCAGATGAGGACCTTTGGTATGTTTTCGTCTCCAAAGTTTTATCATAAATAATTTTAAAACAAGTTGTCTCTTGTGTGCTCAGTATCATGAGATCTGCATTGTGTTAGTAGCTGTTATGTTGGTTTAGTCTGAATGCTACTTTTCTTTCTATTACCTTCGGATCTTCTATTGTCTTACTATGTGGTATACACTAAAAATTTATTTAGTATTTTTTGTCCTTATATCACTTGCATGGCATCATTAGTACAACAGGGAGGTTTCTACAAGGAACATCATCAGTTGCTTTGGCTCTTTACCAAGGTATGGTTTAAATTTGTCATTGTACAGCTAGATAAAATTTGTGCTTGTACAACTAGATAAAGTTTTTGCTTGTACAGCTAGCTAAACCAGACTCGTGAAGATATGATAAGTGCTTGTGTTATAGGTTGGAACATGCTTAAAAGAAAACAAAATGGAACTCAGATACATATGCAGTGTATGGCGGGCGATGCTGAAATTTGAGTTTGACTTTAAGAAGTCTGAAATTAGTACACTTAACTCGGTTTTTTTGTTCTTATTATACAGTTTTCTGGTCATTCATCATTGAGCAGTTGCACTTAATAAATACTGTAATTTGAGCTTGACTTGCAAGAAGCCTCCAGTAACTTATCTACTTGGTTCACCCTGGAGTTGAGGAGTTCTGTGAAACTAATAATTCTGTGAAACTAATCCAAAAGCATGTGCTCAGGTTGTGAGTTGAATGGTTTTTGCCAGTTGCATGAATTTTATCAAATCTGAGAAAGGATACAGACCAAATTGGACAATTATTATGATAAACTGAGATACCAAATAGATAATGATGATTATATCTCATAGATATTCCTGCTTCTTGTTATGTTCATGTAGCAAACTGTTGACACTAGCACATTTTATTAACTTTAGTTATATCCAACACAGGGTACCTTGAAGAGCGGCTTGCAACCTAAGGTGCAGGAAAACATTGTAGAAAATGAGGTCTCATGTTGTGAATATGGAGTTTATGCACTTGTAATTTTTAGATGATTCACCTATGTTTTGTTGACCTCATATATGTAATTGTATTGGAAGATATCTGAATTAGTACATGTATGGTTGATGTAAACCGTTGATACTGATATTGATGGGCCTGCACTCTAGTAATGTAATAATCATGTGGAACACATATTAAGATTTTTTTTTGTTAATCTGTTATATTTTTTTCCTGACGGTTATGTCATGACAGGAATATAACATTTTCCTCGTTTGTCAAACCTGACGTTGGTGTAACCCCGTCGTGCCAAAACTGTCAGGGAAATAGGGAAAACCTACAGGAATATAGTTCCTGTGGGCTGGCCGACAGGCATATTCTGTTTTCCCTGTCAAGCTATCGCTGACGGCTAGCCCTGACGGTACGCCGACAGGAAAATATTTTCCTGTCGGTTTACCCTATTTCCCTGTCGGTTCTTGGCTCACAGGAAAATTTCAGTATTTGGTAGTGCTTCTTGAGGTAGGAAACATAGACCTGGAGGCCCTCGGGCGCAAGGTTGAGGAGGGGAAGAGGCGCACAAGGCGCAGCATGACGGGTGGTCTGGGCGCCGATCAGGCGGAGAGTCTCAGCCGCTGGAGCCCTCGAGGCGGCGCTGATGTCGAGCAGGTCGCGGCGGAGGTTGTCGTCCGTGGGGAACCTCACGCCGATGGCTGTGAACTCGTGCGCTGGCAGTGGCGGCGGCGAGAGGTCGGCGGCGCCAGGGTGCGGTGCACGGCGTCGAAGCGCGCTCGGCGCTGGCCAGGGCGGACTCGGCGTGAGGAGAGCGCCTCGCGCGGGCGGTGGACGAGACTCCTGAGCGCGCGGCATCGGAGGCGGCGAGCGAGAGGAGCGGCGGCCAGGGCGGAGCGGGCAGGCGGTGGCGCGACGAGGTCAGGGCCTGGCGGCGGCGGCTGCGCTGCGGAGCGAGGGAGAGGCGAGTGGGGATGGGCGCTGGGCTCTTTTCTTCTTGCTGAAGCGAACGACGTGGTGGCCCAGTAGAGGCAGCAAATGAAGCAAACGTCAATCTTTCTTTTTTGTCTTTTAGTTAGTCCGACGTGGACACAACCAACGCTCGCCCCTTGCGCGACTCTTATTGGGGTTGATTGTATGTCGATGTCACTTTTTCACTCATTGCATTTTCTTTATAAGCAAGATGAGTTTCCTTTATGGTGACTTTAATAGCTTAAAGTTTTATGATTCAATGGTTACATACATGGCACCGGAATTCTTGCATGGAGGTATAATTACACCAAAATCAGACATATTCAGTTTAGGTGTAATAATCATGGGGGTAGTAACATGAAACAGGGACTATCCGGGCCTTACTAGAACATCTTCGGATGACATTATCAGGCTGGTAAAAACATTTTGTATCAAATCAAAATTGGGGTCCTTTTTTTACAGACAAGCATTTTACATTTCCATACTAACATTTTGGATTTTTGTTCTGATCTTGTAGGTACTTAATAAATGGAGAAATGTGTTACAGAGAGCATTGAATTACGGGACCTTATAAATAGATTGTGAACAAATAAAGAGATGCCTCTATTTAGGTCTAATCTGTGTAAATCTTGGCCGTACCACAAGGCCTCCGATAACAAGGGTTATCAGTATGATCCAAGGATCTGAAAGTATTGACTGCGGTTTTTTTAGCGAGCCAGCGTAATCGGCAAACCATGTATATATGATCACACAACAGTTATGCATGTTGACCATGTGTATTTGCTACCTCTTTCAGCTAGAGATTGTAGCTTGACATGACTTGTATGTATTATTTGAGTTGCTTTCATATTCATGCGCTGTGTTGAGGCTCGTGAATTTGGGGGGAATATGTGGCAGCTTCCAAATATCCATGCAATGCTTCATTATGATACACCGCAAAAAAAAAAAAAAAAAAAAAGCTTCATTATGATACCGACCTAGTTTGATGGATGAATGTTTGGCCTTTAGCTACTATTGTAAAACTTGAATATGACATATGATAGTAATTGTGATTTGCCGTTTGCCCAAACACGATAGTATAATTATTGGGAAGGGCAGTATGCCCAGTCAGCCCTGGTTGTAGGCTTGTAGCATGTCTCTCGTCTCACCTCGTCCTGCTTAAAATCCATGGCCAGACTAATACCCTAGTACCCTGTAAGAAACTAAGGTGCACGTGGAGGCGGTGAGTCTATTCACCGACTGATTTGGTGCTACATCTGTGGCGTCGACTCTGTGTTCTAACTCTGAAGTCTGAAGTTGCTTACGGCAGCTCTGTGCCCACTAAATGTGTTGTTCTGACAGGCAGGTTAATGTTCCGCCTTCATCGGTGTAATATGAAATGTTCTTATTCTAGTAATATATATGGGACCTTCTCTGACAATTTATGGGCTCGTGTATTCTTCGCTGATTTTGTATGATAGTAGTGTGATTTTGTGTTTTTGGCTCAACTTGGAAATTTTGCAAAGAGTCTCTTTGCCGGGGCGGAGGTGCTGCTCTCTCCGTGTGTCTTTGGGTCTTTCTCACTGTCGCCTTGTCTAATCCACTACTGGTGGGCACTTATATCCATGTTTGATAAACAACCTCAAAAACTTTCAGCTCCAGATTCGACATACACTTATGGTGAACTAAAAAAAACAAAATCAGACGTGAACACAAAGCTCTAATAAGCTAACCCTGCATCTTCAGGGCAGAATTGCCACCCACGATGGTGTTTATCACTCCATTCATTGTGACAATGGATGGATATATAGGAGAAAGCTCCGACCTCTGTGATGTCATCGTTTGTACACTAAGCTGATTTTCTGTGATTGATACTAGCATTAATGTTCGTGCTCTCCCATGTCTGAACTGGAAGATTTTGCAAAGAGTCTAGTATTCACCATATGTGACAATGTCTGTCCCAGTTAACCATTTTGTTTGCCAGGAAGGAAATAGTTCGAGTATAATTGTAATCTCAAATTAGTGTAATGCATGTGAACGGAGATGTAGCTCAATTGGTAGAGCACTAATCAGTGCTAATAAAAATTGATGTCTATAGAACTCAAATACGTCTAGATACATCCTTTTTCTCTCACATGCAAGTATTTTCGGACGGAGGGAGTATTATATGCTGACAAATATTGGAGTGGTGTATTGATGTACGTTTCAAAGCAGCAAGCAAGGATCCGAGTACCCAAATTTCATAGCAATTAGCATGAACCTTCGTGGAAGTTTCGTGGGGCCCATTTTCAGTGGCCTTGCGTTACCACCACCACACCGCCCCTCCTACTACGTCACACGCCTATCTCCTCTTTAAAAGCATGAGTACAGGGCTATGCCCACAGGCCACAGACATTACCACGCCTCGCACAATTGTCGCCAGGCGAGACAAGGGGAAGGTCTCGGACAGCTAGCAAGAGAGCAAGGCGATGTCAATGGTGGACGAGCAGTACGACGCTGGCCCGCCCCAGGCGCCGCATGGGCTGCTGCTGGCGGTCGTGGTGGGGCTGCTGGTTGTGTGGCCGCTTTTCCTGGGTCGCGGTGGCGAGACGGTCACCGATGCCATCGCCAATGCCATCGCTGAGCTGCTCGGCCCCGTGGGCCTGCTCCTCCTCCCGGTGGGGCTCCTCCTCCTCATCCACCTCCTCTCCTCCGACGCCGCGCCCGACGCCCTGCACCACGTCGCGGGATCCCCCATCGGCGTGGCGCTCATGTTGGTCCTCATCCTAGCCTTCCTCTACTACCGGTCGGCGCCCTTCCGCAGCGGCGGAGACAACGACGATTAGGCGCCTGCCAGTAGGTAGAGTCTCATGTCGGGGTGGCTGGTTGGTTGTTCTTTTCCATGTGCCTGTTCTCTTCCACCACCGGCCAGCAGGCAGCAGTAAAATAACAAAGTGACAACTTTGCGTTTAATGTGTTGCATTCCAATCTTGGTTCTACTGGCATCCATCTCCCGTTCGCGTTCCCAAAGACAGACAAACAAAAAGTTGTAACTGAATTTGACGTTGTCTGTGCCTTTTGGATCGATAGTGAGATGCTGCAACTGCCTCGTGCCGTGTAGTGTACTACTCCAAAAAGCTCATGGTGTTCTGTTGATAGAAGCTGAAAATAAAAACATAACTTAGAATCTCCAAAAGGAAAAGAAGAAAATAAAATGGCAATTTGAAGTCAGTTTCACGGGTTATTTAGCTGAAACATTCGTGTACTAACAACTGACGATAAACTCATCCTAGGCAGGAACATAGCTTGCTCACTATTTCGTGGTATCTTATGGTTCATCTTTGCAAATAGACGCGCTTCTCTGTTCTCTGTGTACTGGATCCGGCTCAGTTACTCATGAGTTATGAGTGACGCGGTGGCGAAGTTTCGTTGGTGTACCGATGTGATTTGGGAGTGAACTAAAAGCAACATGCGCGCTTTGCTGCGCCAGTTGACATGAGCGCACCATGTACTACTCGCACTGTGCTAAGTTGTTTCGCAAAGAGTTTGCATTTAAGAAATTACAATTTGGATAATTTGGATATAGGCACAATGAAAAAACTTGACCAACTGGAGAAGAACCCAGTGGCATTATATTTATGAGAGAATGTGAGACCTAAATTCGACCTGAAGAAAGGTCGAACCGAGGTCAGTGGGGCGAAATCACCACGCTCCCACCACTGAGCTATGAGCTCGTCCACAGATATAGGCAAAATGTATTCATCCCCTTGCTTGTATAGAAAATGTAAATTTCACCTCAAATGATAAACTTTTTCTTTTCAGTAAAAGATCGTCGGTTTTAACATTCAAGGAGAGGATGAATCTCTTATTTTCGTAGAACTTCCTAGTTGTGCTTTTACATGTTGTTTACAACATTTGAACCATTCGGCGTGTTTAAACTTGAATAATTCGCTTTGTAAACTTTGAAGTTCGTAAACTATATGAGACATGACTTTCAACAACCTGGTGCCCCTACACCCTCTTTGAACAGTAATTTCAAACAGAATGAAAACAAAATCACAAAAATCTGAAACTTTGGAACATCAAACATGATAAAATCAACGTACTAGCAAAGGTTCAGCCTCAAATAACATTCGTGGGGCCCTCACCTAAAAAAACAAAATTAATGTTCAAAGTTTATGTGCACTTTTGAGCTGTAGTTTTTTTTCCAGGGATCCTCGATTCTTAGTTGTGTCTGAAATTTTGCACAAACATCAAAAGTATGATCATCTTTGATCCCCCAAAGTTTCATTTTTTATTTGTCTTCATTTCTTTTTTGAATTTACTATTCATCAGGGTGTAAGGGCACCCGAGGAGCTGTCACACCTTTCTCAAACTATATTCGTGATTTGCTTGAACCTTCATACTTATGTTTAGTTTCTATATGTGTGCAGTTTATATGTAGTTGTAATGTGAACTAGAATTGCATAAGTTAGAAAAAACAAATTATACTCCATTATAGTAAGGGAATCGACTAGGTCCGACCAAAAGTTTGTGGAGTAAATATACTCCACTAAGCTTTACTCGACTGGAACCTTCTCTATTTTACAGGGGATCGTCTAGAGTTGGCCTAAACGTTCTACGAAAAAAAACTAGTTTGAACATTCATGGAAATTTCCTGGTGCCCACATTCAGTAGCCAACACCCCCACCATTTTTTTCCTTCGTGTGATATCTCCGCTCCACTAGTTACATCATATGTACTTGCGTTAACTGTGGAAGCTAGGCTGGATTATAATTATACTAGAAGAACACCCGTGCGTTGCAACGGGGCCACATTAACTTTAAGAGTTCAATATCAATTATGTTAATATTACATTTAATATTCTCATACATATCAAGTGACATTGGCGACCTTTTTACCATCAAATACTCAAACACACTCTCTCCCTCCCTCCTCCTCACTCTCTCTCCCCCTCTCCCTCTCTCTCTCTAACACACACACATATCCATCTTATTGGTGCGGGACCATAATCCATCCATTTCACACGCACACGCCGCTTAGTGCATAACAATATGGATTATGAAACAGGTTCAAGGTAGTAACAAGGATTCTTCTCATGCATTAATAAACAAATGTTCTGCATCAAGATAAGATAAACAATTCCCAAAGTGCATCGAGCATCACGAGAACATTACTGGCAAGATAAATGCACGACGATACACCCGACTCATTTAATTAATATAATTAAATTATCAGTAAATTAGTCACCAAACTTCTCGGATGAACCGGAACAGAGCCAACATATATCATCCTAGACAAACGCAACATCAACCATTTACCTTGGTACTTTAGGGACCGACAGGAGAATGCATGTAGAAGCGCTTCTTGCCTGCGAATCCACAGTCAGAGAGAGAAATTGGAACCCATTCCCATCACCAACTGATAAAGAAAGCATGTAAGAAAATTGATATCGGGCCAACTTGGATCTTCGGTGATTGTCCGTCGGTATGGAGAATTTAGGAGGGTGGGTGCAGGGAGTGGCCTTGTGGATGATGGATGGAGGCGCGGAGGGGTGTGGTCACCGGAAGGTCGAAAGTGGAGAGGGTCGAGCACGTTAGGTGGAGCCGGTGGTGCGCGACAACCGGAGGCGGCCCAATCGTGGGCGGTGAACCGACGATAGCCTCGGCCCATCTCTCAACGCAGCGAAGATAGAGAGGGCGGCACTGCCGGTGCTCGAGGCCGCCGCTCGGCACCATCTACATCGAGGGAAAGAGAGGCGAGAAAGCGATAGGGTGATGCGGGCTAGGGATTTGGAGGAGGGTGGGGTGTGCGATTTGAATGGATGGTTCTGCCCACCGCTTTTCTTATGCGTGGCGGTGGAGACGGCGGCGTCTAGCCATGCAAAGCGAGGCATGGGTCGAGCCGGGCACATGGCGAGGCGCAGTAGCAGAGGCGGGGGCGATTTTTTGCTACTGAGATGCAGGGTGTGGGATTGATCTTTCATGTTCTCTTTTCCTTTTTAACGGGAGATGGATGCGATTTTTTCACGAGGGGAGAGATGCGACCACGTATGATTCCATAATAAATTAATTAGGTCCATAACGGATTTCTTTACAATGCGTTAAGATTTACGTGTTAGTTTTCTTAATAAAGAAATGCACTGATGTAGGCATCGATTGATTCGGTAAGGAAAGATAGATTCGTGATCTTTTGTATGTTAGGAAATTAGTGGTTTGCAAGGAAAGAGTGGAGAGAAAAAGAACCAATGCGACCACGTATAGATTCCATAATAAATTAATTAGGTCCATAACGGGATTTGTTTGCAATGCGTTAAGATTTACGTGTTAGTTTTCTTAATAAAGAAATGCACTGATGTAGGGCGCGATTGGTTCGGGTAAGGAAAGATAGATTCGTGATCTTTTGTATGTTAGGAAATTATTGGTTTGCAAGGAAAGAGTGGAGAGAAAAAGAACCAGTACGAGGGGGTGGTGGGAGGTGGGACGAATAAAAACCGGACAAAATTGGGAGGTGGGAGGGGCCGAGTAAAAGCCGACAAAAAACCAACGAAATTGGGAGGTGGGAGGAGGATGAAAAACCAGGGAGGTGGGAGGAGGACAAAAATAAACCGTGACGAGGCTACCAACTGCTCCATTACGAGTAGAGATTGTTTGTGAAAATAACGTCTTTACGACTTAGCGAGCGGATCCTTAAAAAGACATAGCGAGCAGATTCCCTTAAAACTGGTAGAAATGGATACGATTGATGACGTTGATAAATAGTGGTGAATGTTGCCATAATTTACTATCATCATGCATGGAAACGAATCATCAAGAAAAAGAATACTTCCTATTACTACACTCATAGGAAGCTTCCTAATCACTGCTACCAAACAGTTTCTGCCCAAACAAGGAAGGAAAGTTATGGATGTGATTCGAAAGGAAACAAACGTTATGAAGATTAATTAATTTAGATTTGATCTTTAGAGATTGGTTGTGATTGATTCTTTTACATAAAGACATTACTAAATAATTTGCGTCAGTATGGAAAG
The DNA here is from genome assembly GCA_021437245.1 of Aegilops speltoides. Taxonomy (NCBI): domain Eukaryota; kingdom Viridiplantae; phylum Streptophyta; class Magnoliopsida; order Poales; family Poaceae; genus Aegilops; species Aegilops speltoides. Next base: position 33,796 of record JAHHZJ010000664.1, on the reverse strand, counting down.
TTCTGATCCGTTCAGTTTTTTCGTTGTGTGAGAGGGTGAAGTGAAAATAAACCGATGAAGTGGGGGAGGCGACGAAAAAAATCTACGACGGTTAACCTACGAAAAAAAACAGGACAAAAGTGGTGGGACGAAAATTGACCGGCGGAGACTACCAACTGCTCCATCTCTACTCCTAATGGACCAATTGGTTGAATAGTCCCCCCAACTTTCAACCGGTTTATTTTCAACCGGTTTATTTTCGTCTCCCACCACCACCACCCCTCCACGGTCCTTTTTTCCCACCCGGTTTTTCCTCTCTCTCTATCTCTCCGATCTCCTGTCTCTCAGCCTCGTCTCTTCTAGGGTTCCCCGTCTGCGCCGCCTCCGCCTTCCTCCGCCGCTCACGACCTCTTTCTCTCCTCGTCTCCCGCTCCACCGCCGCCCATCTCCCGCTCCGCCGCCGCCCCTACTGCTCCACCGCCCGACCTCTTCTTCGAGCGACGGCAGGAGCAACTCCACCTCTCCATTCCCCACGTGATAACACTCCAGACCCCCACCCCATGCCCGCCGCCGCTAGGGTTTCGGAAGGAGATGATGAGCAGAGCGGTCAAATCCGTGGCGGACGGTGCCTCCCAAGCTCCCGTCGGGCGAGGCGCTGAGGCCGCCACCTCCCTCACGTGCGTCGCGGTTCTGGATCGGCCGCTGGCATGCTTGAGGTGTAGCCTTTCCCTTCCCTATCTCTTCTCTCTCTCACTCCTACCATCCTGGTTTCCTGAGTTCCGGCTGCTTGCGGAGTGGGCATGGATGGAGCGGTGTTGGGCTCCAAGGGAAGGGAGTGGATCGTCCGCCGGCATGCTCGCCGCCGTGCCATCCGTGTTCCTCCAACGATGGCCTGTATCGCCCACGTCCAGGTCCTCCAGATCCTAATTATGCTATGGCATCTGATTTTGCACATATTAGGTACCAAAGTTGATTTTGTACACTGTTGTTGCTGAGATCGCTACCCTTATCCTTAGTTTTTGCAGGTAGAAAATTAAGGGAAATCAAAGTCAGAAGAACTGAAGATTCTATGCACTCTGTATACAAGAAGTAAAAGCTGCCTATTCCTACAACAAGTATGCATATGAGCATATCACATACGGATAAGGATCCAAGAGTGGGTATTACTTTCAGAACGTTTGTTAGAATCATTCTTTATACTGAACTTGATTGTACTTTCAGCCACAGAGCTGCAAATTTCGTGGGTTAATGCATGATATGATAGCATAATATAATCTGGAGGACCTTCAGACTTGGCTCTCTGCAGGGGTGAAGGCTGTGAAGTGGTTTGCCGCAGATTCAGAGGCCATTTTTCTTACCAATTTGTACATGCTCTACAGTTCAGAGCTGGTTTTTATTTCTCCTTAAAGAAATCCGGTTTAATTTACTGCTGGTTTTTTGCTTTATCTTCTTTAGCTCATATTCTTCTATAACATGGTGCTTTTTTATCTCATGAACGTAAGCAGCACGCATCGCAGTGCTCGACAGTGACAAGCAGGTTCTGCAGGGTACCATGGTGCTATGTGTCAATGGCTTAAAATTGCAGTCAGGAGGATGTTGTCGGGCCTCCTGGGACGGATATATCCTACTAAGTGAAAGTTGCCGCGGCGGAGACTGACTTTACTTCTTCTTCAGGTGTTCTATTCTATTTAGTTAAATTAATTGAAGGTGACCTAATTGAAGCATTTGTTACTCATGATCAGATTGGCCGATGATACAACATGCACTCCAACCTGGCTTGGCAAGGTACATTAAAATGTATCATTTCTGCAGTATGAAAGGTAAGGGAGAAAATCTGAGAGCCTTGCATAATTTTAGTACTAAATCAGGTGTCCCTGGTTTTGTTAGCATCAGGACATGTTGACCTAATTGTCCATGGTTACACTCATCTTCAAACGGCACAACTTGTTTTGCTGCACATCTTCTCTTACCATATGATGAAAACAGGCATTCTATGTTCCATCCCTTTCTTATTTCACACTGCATTAACAATGTTTTTTCAGTATGTGGATTTGCCTAACTTTGCCTTATTGATTATTGATTTTGTTACTGATGTGTACACAAACCCTGCCTAATTAATTTAGTCTACTATATCTAACCATATGAAATCTGAAAGTTGATTCGGACTACTTGCCTGGTGGTGTGGTACATTACCTTTGTTTTTTTAACTATGAGAGCAGAACGACGGCGCCGACGTGGATGACTCGGAGCTCAACCTTGTCAAGGGCCGCGAGCAGCGGTGACTTTCTTTTCCACGAGAAGATGGCCAAGGGCTCCATCAGCCACTTTGTCGTCGCCGTCGAAGAGTCCAAGCTCCGCATCGGTTGTATTGGTGCCAATCAGATGCTAATCTGAATCCTTGTCCAATTTCAAGTGGCCTATAAAAGAACCAGGGTTGAATGCACATTACCATCTTGTTATCCCTTGCTTTGGATGGTCATACTTTACACTGCCCTTGCCTAGATAATTGTGCCATGAATACGCTTGGTGATGGACCAAGTGTGCCTAACTATCTATTAAGTAACCCTTGATTTTTCTTCTGACTGAACACATAGATGTTTATCGTAGCTGCATGTCAGCATATCTTCCTCAATCAAAGTTGAGCATGTGGGCATTTTACCGAGTGTGTTCCTGAATATGTTTTTCTGAAAAAGCATTGATGGCAATTTATAGTCATGTGTGAACACAAACAATTGTATTATGCTTTTTCCTATAACTTGAACGGAAACAAATGTATTATGCTTTTTCCTGATAGGTTGCAAGCCTGCAGTGTTATTCTTGCACAACATTGGCCATGCTCCTCCAAATTGATAACAATTTTTTTTGGTTCTCATTTCTTATATGCAATAATATCACTTGTTGGGCATAAATGCTGTATTTGAATGCTCTAGGATCTAGCTGTTTGGAGTTATATATTGGATAGTATATTATTACCTGTTCGAACCATTTTGAAATTGAGTAGATAAAAAGTCCATAGATTCGGGGTCGACCATTTCCTCAGAGAAGTCCATAGGTTGCATGGTGCTAAACACGGATTGATGATTCTGTCATGGGTTCCTCAGAGAAGATGGCACAACTGAATACAGAGATCCGTCTGTTGAAGACGCTAAGGCACAAGAACATTCAGAAGTTGTTTGCCTCATGGATTGATGAGGATAAGAAGACAGTTAACATCATCACAGTGCTCTGCACATCCGGCAGTTTGAGGCAGTATGTACCTTTTCTTTAGCTCCACCAGTCCGCCTCGTTCGTAATGCTTTGCCTGATTCAGTTATGGATTACCCTTTCCGTTTATAAGTTGATGTACTTTATTGAATTGGTTTCTTAGTAACCAACCATGCTGGAGTTTGCTGTTGTGTGGAGAAAGTTTGATTGAAATTTAACCACGCATAGAGTTCACTCTTATCGCCCTTTCATTCAGTACATTCTGATCATTGCAATTTGGAATGATAACCAGGTTCCGTAAGAAGCACAATAAAGTCGGTATGTAGGCTATGAGAGGATGGGCAATACAGATATTGACAGGGCTGGAATATCTAGGCAGTCAGGAACCAGCCATTATTCATAGGGATTTAAAGTGTGACAACATATTCATAAACGGTCATGATGGACAAGTGAAGATTGGCGACTTTGGTTTGGCGATATTTTTGCATCAACGGAAAATGAGAAGTATCAAAGGTGTGTGGAATTGTGTTTTTCTAACAGCTACAGATGTGTGAAATATATACATATTTTTTGTTTACTGTAGATTTACTCTTAATTATATGACACGCTCATAGCGTACTTTGTCTTAGAAATAACATTTTTAGGAAGGCTTGTACTAACAAGAGTTGTGTCATCAAAATGCAGGCACATTAGAGTTTATGGCACCAGAACTCTTCACTGGGAATTACAACAAGTTGGTGGATATATATTCATTTGGGATGTGCATGCTTGAAATGGTGACATGTGAATATCCATACAGTGAATGCGAAGGCAAGCCATGGATATACAAGAAAATTTCTGAAGTAAGTTCTTTGGGGTCCACAAAGTACCCATCCTTTTTGAAAAATTATCTATCAAACAGCAACTGATTTTCGTCCAATGCTTTTTATATAGGGTATAAAACCAGCTGTGCTTTCCAAGGTTGAAGATGCAGAAGTAAGAGGTTTCATAGAAGTCTGTTTGGCTCCGCAGCTGAAAGGCTTTGTGCAAGTGAGCTCTTGAAGAACTGTTTCCTCCAAAAAGACAAGCCTATCCCGGCGCCTCCTATTTCAGTCTCCCTGGTCACGAGTGTGACTAAATATGGGTGGCACTATGCCAGTTTCATGCTATGGAAGGGTGAATTCTCACTAAAAGGCGACATGCATGTCACCGACCATGTTAATTTATCGCTAAGATTTCCTGATCCCAGTGGTAAGTAGAGCACCCAAGAAACCTCTTTTCGATGAACTTGACACTTCATCCTACACTGACACGTCAAATTGTTTCAGGTTGTTTTAAGAATGCCGAGTTCCCGTTCAATGTGGACCAAGATACCAGCCTTTCTGTGGCTCTGGAAATGGTCGACACTTTTGGATGGTGGCGGCGGCGGCGGCGGCGGCAGAGGCAGAGGCTATGGCTCGATAGCGAGACGAGTCTGTTGAGAATAGCCAGCGACGGGCTCTTTTCTTTCGCTTGCTCTGTTTAAAAAAAAAGAGGTTCGGGGTTCTTTTTTTTATACAGAGAATTTACCACAGTATTGGAAATACTCTGGTTTTGATACTACAGTTTTAGTGCTAACCAAATAGGTCACTGTAAATAAAACCTTGGAAAGTAAAAAACTGCAATATTCTAAGAATACTTAAAAATACTTTGCTATCAAACAGGGCCTCAAAGTAATTAAAACCATGGTAATCCTAAAACTGTAGTATTTCCAGAATACTTAGAAAATACAAAGCTATCAAACAGGGCCTGAATCATCAATTGAGGTGGTAGTATGAGATTTAAAAATCTGACAGTGTAGGAGATATCTAACTCCATGGCAATGTTCAATGGATGTTCTGCGAATTGCTCGCAAGCCATGAAAAATTGGGGTTTAACACATCATATATATTGTCTGACACACTCATGATCTGGTGATAGTTTTAATTGCCTTGATCTTTGTTTTGTAGTACAGATAAGAATAGCTTCAATGACAGCATCTCGAATCATCAAGTTGTGTGAGTTCCCTCTTGAGTGGGTGTTGTATTTTAGCAGGCCTCTATTTGAAATAGTTGAGAGCCATTTTTGTTATTTCTATATGGGTGCACACAAAATTATACCTTCCGAGAAGATTAATGTGCTCATGATTTACCTTCTGAAAAAGGGAGCTTGTGATCCATCTGCGCGCAATGAGCTGGAGATGGGGGGGGCACAAAAGGACACTAAGCCACCCCAGATTGTCACGACACAGTGGTGCCACTGTGTGCGCATCAACATGAGGAGTTGATGCAACTGCAACACAGGGCGGCAGTGGTATGACGACTTCAACACGAGTCCTGGTGAGAAGAACGCGGGAGCTAGGATATAGAGCCAGATACTGATCCTACATGGAATTTCTATGTAAAAATTACTAACAGTGGAGAAGCGCACCACTTGATGTCCTGAGCCTTCGCACAGCCAGCAAGTGCTTTGGCTGGGCTTGTGTTGGATGGTAGAAAGTTTTGACTCAGGTTGTTGTTTGTTCATTTGGCATGACTACTTGTAGGCGGTATTTTATTATTAGTTTCAACATTATTTCAACTCGGTTGTTTCGGTCTGTGCTTATTATAGTATTCTGGCTAGATAATGTTCACATCGTAGTACCTAATACTTCACATGTACTCCTCCGTCCCTTGATTTAGTACAACTTTAGTATAGTTACACATGCTGACATGTGTTGTTAGTCATTCTTTCCTGTGTATGAAGGATGATAGGATTCTTGTAATAGTTAAGAGAACCATTTTCAAAAATTTGATGAACTACTGTAAAGATGTTGCAATTTTTTCAGATTATAACCTCTCTCCTCCTGAGTAAGTGATGCAATCTTTTCATATTGGTTGAGCCTTAGTACCTCCAATGTTGACAATTGTCATTGGCATCATATATTAGTATCATTAATTGCAAATGGAATTAGTTCAATTATTTTGTTCCAAAATGCTCAAAACTGGAAGTCCTTTCATTGGCACTTTGTGGTAGAGGAGGTGTAGAGGGGATGGTCGCCCGCGGTGGTAGCACGACGGAGGAGACGGAGATGGCATGTTGGTGAGGCAGCACCACCGATCGTAGGGAACAAGAGCAGCCGGTTGGGCCGGTGACACGGGGAGGGGGAGGAATGGGCAAATCATGTTGCGGAAGGAAGTTGTTATTCTTCGTCTAAGGAAAAATATTTGATGTTAGAAGAAAGATGTCCAACTATTTGGTTCAGATTTCATACTGACAGACAACTCACGAAAATCGAATGACCCATTTTTCTCCAGGCACTTAGGTGGTTTCAGATTCCCAAAAAAAACACTGCACCTAAATATATTATTATGTGTATAATTGAGCAATGAATTAATTGATGCGAGAAATCTGAGAGGATGGGCAATTAAGATGCACAAGGTAGAAAATAAGCAGAGAGGGTTCATAGTTCGAGACCGAGATAGATAGATAGAAGGTGGTGGAGGAATAAGAATAGCGACTTAGTGATAAAGGAAATGGTGTATGTGAGTGACTTAATGATAAAGGTGTATGTTAGATCAAATTGTTGTTTTGGAGGACTGATGCAATTGGTGTTGAAATAATAAAATATGCATGCTCTTGTTGCAACATACAGGTTATGTATGCCCCTGTTGCAACATACATGTCTCATTGGCATCTATCGGTCGTCAATGCCAAAAAATACGAGATTCAAGTATTGGCCTGAGTTGATGCTCGGTCAAACGGAGTGACCTTGCTGCTGTTGTAACCACAAACATAAACTAAAGCAGGTGTTGAATTTCAAGCTGGAGTTAAAGATCTATCCGTTCTTTTTGGTCCTCTTTATATAACTTTTGTTTGCCTCAAACTCTACTCTATTTTTCATATAAAATAGTTACCAGGAATTGAGAAGTGTTGAACTTTAGACATGAGTCTGGATAATATTAATTAATTTAATTACAAGGATGTACCTGGCTATTTCATTTTTGATTTCATGCTCTCATGGAACGATGAAGAATTGCTTCGTTCGGCTTGCAAGGTGAGTATTCTCGTTGCACATTTCTAGATCTTCCACGTGAAATATTAGTGCTAACTACATATATTGCCTGTGCAGGATGGTTATCAGTTGAGAAAGAAGTTCTATTATACTTGCTCAAATATTATGCAAATGAAGCTAAAGACAATATTCCTGATATTGCGCGAGAATATCTTATACACGTCAAGTAAATCTTAATTCATAACAAGTTATTAGTTGGATCTTCACTCTCTATGTATACATCGTCAAATTACTTTTGTCTATCAACTTACATTGTAAGTGAAGTAGATTTAAATTATTGTGATTATGATCGATGCTGCTGCCAGTTATAACAAGAAATAAACTTTGTCTTCTCTTTCCTCTTCCACAAGAAAAGATCTCAAGCTTTCCTCTTCCTCTCGTCGGTGCCGCCGCCGATCCACCCCGTCTCCGATGGTCTTTTGGGCCATGGAGGTGGGAAGGACCTCGGCCCCCCGCCGACGGGAGGGATCTACGTTCTCGTTCTTGTTACGTTCAATGTCTTGGTTGGGACTATGTGCCGTGGCGATGTCCCTCGGTAGGAATAATGTCTCTCATGTTCTATCCATATCCCGGTGGTGCGTCTAGCATCGTCAGAGGGCACGCGGAGGTGTGTCTCCGTCGGATCTCGCGGGATTCGGTCGGTGCAGGTCTTCGATGGATCTTTTTGGATCTGGTCTGTGTTCATCTTCATTTGGATGTTTACATGTTTGATTTTTTTGTTCTACGACTTTCTTCATCGGACGATGGTTGTTGCCCTGGTGCCCTTGTGCTATGTGGCCTTAGCACGACGACTTCTCGACTGTCAACTATAATAAGGTTTGCGCGGCTCCAGCGAGGGAGGGGCGATGACGGCGGCGCTGTGTTCATCTTCATTTGGATATTTACAGGTTTGATTCTTTCGATGTACGACTTTCTTCATCGGGCGATGCTTGTTGCTCTGGTGCCCTTGTGCTATGTGGCCTTAGCATGACGACTTCTCGACTGTCAACTATAATAAGGTTTGCGCGGCTCCAACGAGGGAGGGGCGATGACGGCGGCGCTGTGTTCATCTTCATTTGGATATTTACAGGTTTAATTCTTTCGATCTACGACTTTCTTCATCGGGCGATGCTTGTTGCTCTGGTGCCCTTGTGCTATGTGGCCTTAGCACGACGACTTCTCGACTGTCAATTATAAAAAGGTTTGCGCGGCTCCAGCGAGGGAGGGGCGATGACAGCGGCGCACATTCGTCTCGCTCCAGTGTATGTAGTCGTCGCTAGGTGGTTTGTAATTTCTATTATCTCCGATGTTCTTTGTACTACCATGTTTAAAGATGAATATATTGAAAGTTTCCCATTCAGAAAAGTAGTTTTCAATTATTACCATTGTTGCTACTTTTCTATACATGTGAAATTTTACATGCATTATATTTATATATAGAACTCCAACAAAATATTTCAAATGCCCGTGGCAACGCACGGGCATTCTACTAGTTAGGAGTAGAGATTGGTTGGTTCGATTTTTTTTGCGTGGAGGGAACTACCTGGGAGGTGGGAGGGAGTACAAAAATAAACCGTCTCGGCTGAGCGGGAGGTGGGAGCTAGTACCAAAGAAGTACCAAAAAAACCGGGTGAGGTGGGACGAAAATAAAACCCAGAACGCGACCTACCAACTGAGACATTAGGAGTAGAGATATTAACAAAAGTGCAGATCCCGTCCCACTCTTCACTTTTTGACAAAAAACTTCCGAATAGCAATCTTGGTGAGTGATCTCGACCGGGTTCGATCGGCATGGCATGTCGTTCCTCCAGGAGTGGGTGCTGAGAGGAAGGATGGCAAAGCTCCATTGTCAATTGGCCGGAGCTGCATCGTCATTTGGATCAGAGCATGGACGAAATTGAGATGGTAGAGGTTGAGGAATTTGTAGGACGTGAGGGTTTAGGGTGGGCATCACGAGAACTCACCCATATCTTGGGAGACGGCAGACCCGAGGTGCAGTCGTGTTCGTGCTTCAGGGGCTGCCACGTGCTGTCCTCGCCGCCATCGCCTGTCGATGCCACTTCAGCGCCACGAGCATGGGACTGAGGGACGAAGGGAAGAGAAGGGAAGGAAGCGAGCTAATGACGTACCTATGTTTGGTATGTAATACCCTCCATTAAGAGTAGATATTTTCTTAAAATCGGTTATTTTGTTTCCTAATTAATGTGATTGAGCAATTTAAGGTAAGGTTAATTAATTTAGATTTGATATTTAGAGATTGATCGTGATTGATTCTTTCACATAAAGACACTACTAAAAATAACTTGCACCAGCATGGAAAGTTATGATCCGTTAAGATTTTTTCGTTGTGTGAGAGGGTGACGCGAAACTAAACCAGTGGGGTGGGGGAGGGACGAAAAAAAACCAGCGAAATAAAACGGGTGGGAGGTGGGAGGAAGTACCAAAGAAGTACCAAAAAAGACCGGGTGAGGTGGGACGAAAATAAAACCCGGAACGCGACCTACCAACTGAGACATTAGGAGTAGAGATTCAGTATATGTACAGTATCAATATAATAAGATGAAACATCTGTAGGGAATCTCGCTATCTCACCATTTTGTTCAACTGTTGCATAGTGCTGATGCCCGGAGAGGAACATGCCGCCCAGAAACAAACGATGTCAACTTTCCATTGTTTTCATGAAGGAAAAATCTTGTGTTGAACTGATAATCAACCTGCAGTCTCCAAAAAAAGGTTTGAGGCACAGTTGTTTCTTTGTATTTAATGTACCTTCTCCATATTTCTATTGCTGCACAAATTCCAATTCTTCAAGACGTAGGTCTTATTGTGAGGCCGTCTTCCATAAATTGTGAGGGTGAGAAATTGTTGATCTATGCATGTGAACATAAAGAAAAATTTTAAGCCTTGTTAAGAATGTTAACAAATCCATGTTCGCCCGGAATGCCTTTTGCTAAAATACTAGTTTGTTACTACCTTCTCACCATGATAGAGTGCAACAGTTGAGATCTCACCATGTATTAATCATTCCCAATCAAGAGAATTCTTGATCTTGCGACATTGTTTATTCACTATTAGGTTTGTACATATCATTATCTAGCTTTTTTAGAAAGGGATCTATGTGCAAGGGCTTTATATGCCCGCCGCTCTCTAAAGGCTTGAGTACTCCACCCACTCACCACAACCATTATAACGCCTCGCACAATTGTCACCAGGTGAGACAGACTGCTAGCAAGAGAGCAAGGAGGTATCAATGACAGATGAGCAGTACTATGGTGGCCCATGCGGGGCACCACACGGGTTGCTGCTGGCGATGGTGGTGGGGCTGCTGGTTGCGTAGCCGCTTTTCATGGGTGGTGGCGGCGCGCCGGTCACCGATGCCATCTAATAAATAATGTCACTTTGCTATGACAAAACAAAATTTATTTCACATCAAAGAAACACGAAAGGTAATGGAACTTGGATCAATAAGTGTAACGAGGCACAAGAATACAACAAAGCTTTTTTGTTTGGGGGTGGGGGAGGGACTTCCCTTTACTAACCTAGATCAACAAGTTCCAGTTCACAAATGTTTACAACACCAGTTGGGCTAGCGCCTATCCAGACTGTGGTCTTAATATCAACTCAACCGATCATAACAAGTTCATGACCAATAGAATTTTTATGCCTGGTCGCATTAACTATCACCTTCCTCTCTCCTCTGGCCAAGGCCTTTGTGTCCTGAACAAGGCAACCGTTAGGTGAGATGTATGTGGTGATCTGATTAATCATCCTTACCACCTTTTACCAATCCATTTCTAAGATAAATGGTAGCGAGCTCCATTCCAGAGCAAGCGTGACACCCTCTCTGCATGCGGCCAACTCAGCCACCAGCGCATCATCGCATGTGAAGAGCTGAAGATTATGTGACCAGCGCTATCTTGTAGCACAAGGCCATTTTTTTGGGCATTATACTTGCGCATCCATTCCAGGCCTATTCAACGAAAGGCCCCGTCCATGGTGAGTTTGAGCCAGCCTGCTGTCAGTGACTCCCATCCCTCATTTAGGGGTGTGCGAGCACGACCACTAGCCCTACCAAGATTGACTAGAGCAACAACATGCATCAGCAGGTAACATATGACCATCTTCCCCTCCACTACGTCTGCCTAAGGATACTACTGAATGCACAAGAGCGCGGAGATATGTAGCCATTAATTAAGGAATCTGCCTAACACTTCTATGGGAATAGGGTTCTTCTCGTGCGTCATCTTTTTGCATACAAGCCAAGATCACCATAGTATCATCAACATCACCATGCATGATGTGTACGACAATGGGTACAAAATGTCAAAGAGCCAGTCCGGCCCAATGTTCAGAATGGCCTGAATATTCGATAGCCCAGTCCATCTCCATTGTCCGCCATAGGTCCACAACTCTGGGACACATGCACATTGCATGGAAACTTTCCTTGCATTCCACACCATAGAGAGGGAACATATCGTTAGTTTCTAAATTCCACAAAAAATTATTCGCTCATGTAGCCAAGGTATTGGAAATCAACTGCCAGACAGAAAACCATAACTTTGGGGGATCAGGGCACCCCCATATGGTCTTCCAGATAGCACGACAGCCACCCGGTGCCCTGCTCGATGCGCTCGCCAATGGACGCTTGCGCTCGTCCATGGCAAAGTGGTAAGCTGACCAAACAGAGAACACTTCGTATTTCACCATGCCTAAGTGAGGACGTAATCATGCCCTTGAGTGGATGTCCTTTCCTTTCAGAGAAATTTGAAGAGTTTCGGTAAAACAAATTCTCATGACACATCTTTGATTTTAAAGGTCGTCCTTAAAGCATCAAAGAACATAAGATGTGCTTGAGGGTCTTATTCCTTAGCCTGTGAAAAGGCATGATTTTTCACTTCATGAATTTGATTGCAGTCAATAGAATACTCAGTAGCAAAATTTGTAGGATAGACTATAGGAGATCTTGAGCCCATATATGGAGCACGGTGTTCCCTCACAAAATTTTCTTCTTTGTGGGCAATCGTCATTTCTGCAAACAATGTACTAAGCTTAGTAGTTTTATTTTTTGTAATTTTTATAACAATACAGCTTCAGGAGCCTGTGAAAAATGTGACATACAATCTGGCAAATAAGTCTTCCCAGAAAGATTAGAACCCATGTTGGTAACATGAAGTATCTACAAGTAGAACCCATGTCGGTAACAGGAAGCATCTACAATAACAACACCTTCAGGACAGTACCGAAACAAATACTCTGCTCTGCACTGGCCGAGAACGGCGCCAGAAAATGCTTGATTGTCTACAAGACACACAGGGTAGTGTCGCACCTTTGTGTAAGTATCTCAAATAGTTATCTTCCCAATGAAGAGCTAGCGAATGAGAGTATTTATGAGTAACTTTTCTGTCACACATAAGTTCTCACGACTCTTATGTGAAGTAACTACTTATGATTCTGCAGAAGCTATTACCGTTCTAAGAGTCAAATAAACCAGAGTAGTAAATATGATGAGATGGTTGGAGCGAGAACAATAATGACTTGGAAGACAAGAACATAAATTAATGACTGAATGCAAAAGTGTTTTTCATTTGGTAGAGAGATTAGGCACAAAGAAACTTCACTTATTGGTATGCCCCAAGTGCGCCGGTGCAAAGGTAAGTCTAGTTACCTTGTATCATGATTTTAGTATTTGATTTTCTTCTTTTGTAGGAGGATCACCCTAGGGCTATGGAACTTGTACTCCCGGGATTATATTCCACACTATGGTCCTGCTTCTACGTTGTCGCAACGTGGTTGCCTCCACAATTAAGGTGGTTAAACTGGAATCATGCATTAAGTTCGGCAGATCACCATTATCTTGTTTATCTTTGGTTCTCATAGATGTCTCCACCTATCATGTCAGAGGTCGCATATTTTCTAAACAATATGTGCTACATGTGTAGGTCTTGGGATCATGTTACCTGGGCCCTTACTAGACAAATCATTAGACTACAAACACGAATGACAACATATAGGACAAGCAATTAAGAATCTTACCATTCACCTACAAATCCCACACCTTGGGGGAATTTCTCACACGTCGGAAGAGAATAACCAATAATCATAGAGAATAAAGCCATGTAAACCATATCGATAATACGATGATGATCCACAATGAGATGAATGATTCAATAAATCTCAATCTCCAGATGAGTAGGAATAGAGTTAAACAAACTGATCTTACAACTTGGAAATCCCCTTACAATGGTGATGATGAAATGAAATGAGTGTGGAGGTGGAAGAAAAAACAAGAAAGAGCTCTGATGGTTCTTGTTCATCGGCACTCTTCTCCCTCTATTTTGGATGAAGTGGTGGTGGCTAAGTCTCTTTGATATGTTGTGTGCCTTCACGAAAGTGCTCCAATAAATGAGGGGAAGTCCCTAGCGCCCCGGTATGGATGCAAGCGCTCGTATGGATGGTTGTCTTGCATTCTGGTGCGCCTAATGGTGAAACTCCCAACATGAAAGTTGCTGCATTTGGCTTAATTTGGAGCAATCCTCCTTGTTTTCCTTCCATAAATGACTTTCTTGCCAAACAATGGATAAATAACTTTTCTTCTATCTCGAATGATTAGCGTTAGAATAACGGAGAAATTATGGAAACCCGATGAAAACAAAGTCAAAACCCTTTATAAAAAGTCACTAATTCTCGAGTCATCACCTGTGCGGTCAGCCCTCTGGCCACGTCCGTCTACTCGGCATCAATGCGGGTAGTCAGCCACTCTGCAGAAGAATGAATGTGTGGTGTGGTTTTTGGAGCAGGAGGTGCAGGAAGGGTTTTGGGTTAGCCCGTGTAGTCGGACGCAAATGTAGCATGAGTCTGAACGCCCGCAACCCCTCCCAGATTTCATACCGGTTTATGGGATTTTAGATGTACAGACACGTCCATGGATGAGTCTAGATAGGTCGGTCCGGATGTCTAAGGCATGTTTGGTGATCAATGTTGGATTTTAAAACCTGGAACCATAAAACACTTGTGAATAATGTCACGGAAGAAGTGACAAACCTGCAAAAATGAAGAAGTCTCTCCTACTTAGAAATATGTAAGGTTCGTCTTGTGTTCATTTCTTTTATCTCTCTCCCCACCCTGATTTTGGTTTTGCTGGTTTATTCATTGGTTTAAAAATCCGTCTCAACTGCCCCACATCTTACTAGCCAACCAAATAAAACATGTTTTCTTTGGCAAGTCAATAATTACTTGTTCAATTAATAGTTAAATTACATATTTTTGAACAGTAATAATATTGTACGGTAAACCACGATGATTGCGTTATAATATGTGTGCCCCATTGTATGTATGTTTTGACATATATAGAAAAGACATAAATCATCATATTCCTGGATGAAATTTTGAATGTGTGTATGTTTAACATGCAATATTTTGATTAAGTTTTTAGTAATTTTGCAATCCTCTAGCTATCACTTAGGGAGACAAAGGCCCTCTAACTGCAAACACTGGTGTTTACTTTTATTGAAGCAATTGTACACTCATTTGGTTAAGACTCTTTTGCATCATGTGCTTCCTCATATATTTTTTATATGAAATCGATTGCTCAATGGAAAAGTTCCCTTGAACGATCAAGAGCTCCACAATATTGCACAATCTGCAATCATAAATTATTTATGTCTTGGTTTGTCTTTTTGTTTGCTTATACAAAAGCATTTAACTAAATTGATTTGCATTTTTACACTATGCATCCAATAAGGGTGACCACTATCGAGACAGCTCCCTATGCTCTTCGTCGAGGTACCTCCTCCCTCGTGCTTCTCACTGCCTAGTGGGTTTCATACACTATGATGGTTGTGTGCTCACTCGGTCATTATTCTTATTTGAAAGATCAAGTGAGAAATATTAAGAAACAACTCTAGTAATTTTAATGGAAGAGCAGGGTGTTTTGTTATATGTACTCATCTATTCGTGTGTCATTCTATTAGCTAGTACCAGGTGTTGTTGAGTACATCTTGTGTTCTAATAAATTGATGTGCGAGTTTGCCACCACACATTTTCTTATGGAAGTAACTGTGTCAAAGCAAGATTACTCATTCATTCAGGTTCTCGTAGAATATATTAATAGAACATATTCTAGAAAAAGCAAGTGCTCAAGATGGTCGCAACAACCATAACATGCATAATACATACATCAAAAGATAAATACAAATATTTTCTTCGGATACTAGCAAAGAGCTGAAATTTGGGACAGAGATAAACAAAACATGAAAAGGCAAAATGCAACCGCAGATTTCACATAACTAAAAAGAGCTGAAATCGGCTAGTCATATTAGTAAAAGAACAAAGTTGTTTAGTATTATTTCCTGCAAAGAAAAAAGAGATAGAACTTTCAACACCCGAGTGACGCTACACCCTCCATCAACAATAAATTCAAGAAATCTGAAACTTGGGGACATCAAACATTCGATATTTTTGCAAAGTTTCGGCCACAAAAAACATTCGAGGATACCTCACCTAACAATAAAATCACAGTGAATTTGTTAACTTCCCTACGAAGGAAACTCCACATCGACTCTTCCACGCCACGTCCTCATCTCCATGCCTCGTCTCGATTCAGGCATGTCGCCACCTAATACAAATATTGGCTTTAGATTACTGCAAAGAACTGAAATATGGGAGAAAGATAAACAAAACAAGAAAAGGCAAAACGCAAACGCAGGTTTCAGATAACTACAAAGAGCTGAAATAGGTTAGTTATATCAGTAAAAGAACAGAGTTCTTCAATATTATTTCCTGCAAAGAAAAAAGACGGAACTATCGACACCTGGGTGCCCCTACGCCCTCCATGAACAGTAAATTCAAAACAAATTGAAACAAATCAAAAAAAAATCTGAAACTTTGGGACGTCAAACATGACCAAACATTTCATATTTTTGCAAAGTTTCGGCACAAAAAGCATTCCAGGAGCCCTCACCTAGCAACACAAAATTACGGTTCAAAGTTTAAATGCACTTTTGAGCAGTGATTTTTTTTGTGGGAGAGCCCCTTGAATGTTATTTATGCGTCGAACTTTGCAAAAATAACAAAAGTTTGATCATCTTTGATCCCCCAAAGTTTTTTACTTTTCCATTTGTTTTGAACTTACTGTTCATGAGGGTGTAGGGGCACCAGGGAGATGTCACACCTTTATCAAAGAAAAATGGAGCAATTAATTAATAAAGCTCATCTTCAGGCGAAGTGAGACTGGACTCTGACTTCATCCAGGAGCAACTGCTAGAGTACATTGATGATTTCCTAGTACACAGCATTTCTACTCACATTTGTGGGACTCCATGATCATCTGCAAGCAGAATTTGTAGTCCTCTTCGTGACGTCACTCTGAAAACAGCCGCATATATAGAGTTGTCTATGGGTAAAGATTGGCATAGGTAGATATTCACATATCTTTGAATGTTTTACGGTGTTGAATATTTGAATAGTGTTCGGTACCGCACCCAACCAAAAAACATAAAAGATGGGCAGTAAGTTGTCACATCATAGTTTGTATCTAAGAGAAAAGGCCATGCCAAATGGATATATTGTTAGTAATATGTGTGGCATACCCTCTATTCCTCTGTGATTTTCTATGGTGCCGCTCATAATCGCATATCCGAGTCTAGGGGTAGGGACCTTCTGATACTGCGTTTCCAAAGAGTCCGCCTCTTATACAGTTATAAAATTCCTAGTCTTTAAAGAAGTATTCGGATAGAGTCCAGATCAAATTACCAACCACGATGTAATCTCTCTGTTAGCGGATCCTATCTGCCGAGTCCCCGAAGCACGCGCTTATGAGAAACGCGTCATAATGTAGTATAAATTACTCTAATTATGTAGATTAACATTAGGGTTGTAATCTAATGACATGATCTAGCTTCTTCCAATTATCAGTGTACCCGGGTTGATGTGTTGGAGGCCATCAAATTTTGAAGGGCTGACAAACTGGGCGTACTATGCTTTTGTCTTGGAATAAATCAACAGTCTTCTTTAGCGAACCGAAATTTCTTTCATGCAAGCACAAAAACATACACACTGGCTTGCATGCACAGCTCAATTCTCATATAAACACTAAATAAAAATTGATGGAATAATATGTATTTTTGAGAAATTCTAAAACAACTAAAGGAGGTTGAGGTGTATAATAAAGACAATTGTTGGACAACTGGTTGAATTGGGCCTACAACTCCAGCAACTTCATTGCCTGACAGTCTTCCTTACATGCACAAAGATATGAAAAATGCAATACTCTATGCATATTCGGTTCATGCAATTTATAAACAAAAACACCGTCGTGAAAATCTGTGAAACTAAAAACACATGCTACTTGTTGAAGCAAATACGCAACATAGGCCTTATTACCATCATTATTTGTCAAATCAATTAAGCAGTGTGTCGATGACCACACACACAAAAAGAGACAATCTTAATGGATGAGAAGGTTAAGTAAACTGAACATATGAAAAACATATCTCGAACCAAATGTGTAATATTGCAAAAACAATGAGATAGTTGCATTTAATTTATGACTAAAAAGGGAGAAAAGTATCAACAAATGATTCTACAATAGGAAATAGAATGAAAAAATGAGAACTGAATTTGAACCTACTGGCCCAATAAGTTTGTTCCTTTATGCTCAACTACTTTCTGAAATAGAAATAAGCTTCAGTGGCTCAGCTACCTTCTAAAGTCAAATTAAAGATGAGAGCTAATTATATACTTATGCATACTGGTACAGAACTTAGTAATCAATTAAACGAAGTGTTGGCACCTATTTTATTTCAGGAAGAAGCATCAAATACCATTTTATATATTAATCCAATGCATTATGATCCATGAGAAGCTATGATAAACAGAGGAGAAAATCAATACCTTCATCATTAGTGATGTGTATTCCATCGTCGATCTATGCTCCTTTTCATGTTGCAGCTATCATGAGTTTCACAAGTATCCGAGTCAGTCTGATGTGTTTACCTATATATGAATTAATGTACAATGCAGTGGACAGTGAGTTTGCTTGTTGGTACATGACCTATTTAAATCTGAATACAGTATTGTTATATTCATTTGGATAAACTACAGTTCAGTCAGAACGAATGTCTCTACCCAGCTATTGCCACTGGACATTGTAGTTCCCTTTTAATAAACAAACCAACTGACTTGTATCATGAGGACAGGTCAGTATGTAAAATGGACTTGTTCATAAGCATTTATCCAAAAGATGGTTACAGATTTCATTCTTAGAAATGAGCAGATGTACATTATCATTTGTAATGAGTATTTCTATTGTAGAAATAATCAGAAGCATCCCAATAAGCAGTCCACACATAGAAAAAATGGAGTATGGAAGCGAAATCTGAACTAAAGTACAATGGACAATGGTATGAGGAGATAATACCATGCACTGACTATGGTTACCGTGTCTAACCTGTACC
Source organism: Aegilops speltoides (assembly GCA_021437245.1). Lineage (NCBI taxonomy): Eukaryota > Viridiplantae > Streptophyta > Magnoliopsida > Poales > Poaceae > Aegilops > Aegilops speltoides. The sequence goes on along the minus strand of JAHHZJ010000664.1, from coordinate 15,130 downwards.
AGTTTGTTGATGCCAATGGGTCTCACGGAATGACAACATAGGATAACAAGTTTAGAATTGACAATTTCACGACGACTACCCGAACCAAAAAATATTACATGGAAATGAAATAAGAAAGAAGACAAGTATATGCACCAGCGCAACACTCACTTGTTATATATTTATTTTTACGGGAGAGTGCCCAGCACTCATTTGACATCAAGGAACATGCATCACATGAAGTACCGTATCATTTAATTTCCTTCTGGAGTCACCCAGGAGCATCACGTGCATATATTAATTTATCATCAGTGGTGAAAAATTCACATGGCTATAAATAGTAAGGTTAGGATACAGATTAGGGTATAAATACTTGTACCCGATAATAGCTATTTGCATGCGAATGAAACAATACCAAATGAGGAAAGAGGATGAATTTAGCATGAATACAAATTGACAGGCACAATCATAATCACAAATTATGTACCGTGGGCATTAACAAATGGATCAGCTTTTTCTAAAGATGGTTAACAGTGCAAGCATAGAAGAATCCACATCAGTTATAGCAACACCAAATCAAATACATATTGATTATCATATAGAGATGCATCTGTTGTACTGCGGCATGGAATAATTATGCAGTTTCGCTATCTAAAATGCATTGAAGAATAGAAGGACTCTGTACCTATCAAGAACCAGGTCCATACATCTTCACATGGTATCAACAAAGGAGTAGTATGGCAAGGATCAAAGGTAAAACTTGATGTCACAATATGGCCACGCTGCACTGAAACCAATAGGTGTGTACAATATAACTGACCTCAATCTATTTCTTTATTTCGCTGAGGAGGAAATACTCCAGATTTGATAAAAGTAAGTAGTACCATCAGCTATTGATAACTGTACCAGATTAGGTAGGTTCAGATGCAAGCTCAAAGCTGGAAGCACCACATGATTAGATAAAATCCACACCTTTAGATTTCTTTAGGTCCTATAACTAATCAATACAAAACGTCTCATAGCCAAAGATCTTGAACTGATTCACATGTTCAAGATAACACTACTATTATTTCAGGATAATATGCTATCGTGACATCCCCTCTTCTTGTGGATGGCTGCGACCAAGAGGACGGCGAACAACGGACGCGATGGGTATGCTCAGATCTTGGACCAGCAACAATATGGAGAGCATAATCAGTCACACACACAGAGAGAGTAATAGAGATAGAGAGGAGGGAGATGAATGGACCTTGCAGTGGCCTTTATCGTCCGCTTCTTGTGCCGTGGCCTAGTCCAAGGCTTGCCGATGATGATTTGGAGGAGGCAGCCATCATGCACACTGCAGAATAGGAGGCGGCTCGCCATGGCTCATGCTCCTCCTGTAAAGCGTCGGCAGTCAGGAGGAAGAGGAGAAGGGGCAGGGCCGCCCTGGGGAGGAAGCAGGTGGCGCCGATGTCGGCGGCGGCGGCGGCGTGATGCATCTTGCATGCGTGTGAAGGAGATATTGGCGGCTAGGGTTCTCAACCAATCGGTCTCCATCCTCTCCATACGCGCAGCCCAGCCATCTACGGACCGCAACGCAAGGGCCAGCACCTGAAATCCCGAGTCTGCCCTCGGCGGCACCCAAAATTTACTGGCGGTGGCACGAGCCCTGCGCCTATTAAAACCGGAACCGGCCAGACCCATTTCTGGAGCCGATGACAACAGGGGCCTGCTCCATCTGTGCCCCACCTCTCATAGACACACAGGATGGTAGAACGCGTGAAAAATGACAGGCACTGTTCATTGATTGTCACATCAACTCCGATCCAACGGCCAGAATCATTCCATCAAGAAAAACGACGGCCATGATTCGTTTGGAAGTTCAATCGGACGGTCCAGAGAACACATGCCCTGAGAAGGCCTCATCTTTGGCTACAATGTAACAATGGGATATAGAAACATAACTCCCTACTTGCTCATTATTTGTACAACTATGTCATGCTTAGACTTGGTGTCTACTAATCCACCCTCATCTTGGAAAATGTCTGTCGCATATTCAGTACTAGGTGTAGACGTTGTTATATCATCAGCGACCATCATACTTAAATTACACACGGCCGTATCAATGCTCATGGCAGCGTTGCGTTGGCGTTGCCATCACGCCATTCGGTGTGAGAGTATGGGTAATTGGATAGACCGGAGAAGCTCCAGCTTTCAGTGATCACATCGTTACCCAACCTGATGTTGTGTGATGGATAGTAGCGAGCACACAAATTAACTTAGTTTGTGCCTTTCTCGCTGGCTGAACTGGCCATGTGTCGTCATGTGTCGGTTGATTGTTTTGTTTGTTACAGGAATATAAACTAGTTTATGTACAGCCTGCTCAATGGCATGGCACATGTATAGCTTTTCATGCCTGGTACGAGGCCTCCTGATTAGACGTAACCCCCTCGCGTCGCTCCCGCAAGCGACAGAGGGGGCGAACCCTCGCGGTTCGCCCGCTGCCTCCCAGCTCCCTCCCTCGCCACCGCCGGTGTGCGCCGCCGATCTAGTCAGCGTTGGCGGCGGCGGAGATTTCCCTTCTCCTCGCTCGATATCGTGTGGCACGGGATGACGGCTTCGGCAATAACGTCAAGTGGATCCAAGGCACGGCGCTTGGCGGCGCGGCGGCTCCCGTCGGCGGCGCTTGGCGGCGCGGGTGGAGATCGGCTTCGCGTAGCGTCTGCGGAGGGATGGACATTGCTAGAAGATGATGGTGGGGCTGGGCGTGGCCGGTGGCGGCGGCGGCATTCAGCCCGGATCCGGTCTTGGCCGTGATGGCGGCTGCGTTCAGCCCTGATCTGGTCTTAGCGGTGGCGACGACAACGGCAGGCCCGGATCCGACCATGGTGGTGGCGGTGTCCCTCCGTCGGGGTTGACTGGCCAGTTGGTGGGTCCTTGTGGCGCCGGTGGTGGCGGCGGATCTTGGGATCCCGTGTCCGGGATCGTCGCAGGACGCGCGTGGCAGCCGAAGCTTTCTCTGGCGTCCACGGCGCTTGAAGCGGGACTGCGGCGGCAGTTGCCGTTGTATGGGCGAAGACAGCGGATGGCGCGATGGTGGGTGCTCCTTGTACCACCCGGAATCGGGGCGACGGCCCCTCTTCTTCAACGGTGGCGCACTCCGGGGTCGTGTGGGTGACTCGGAGTCCGGATCTCGAGATGGTGACGAGTGACGACCTTCTGAGGCTGCTGGCAGTATGGGACGTCGTCCCTTCCATCAACAGACCGGGTTCAATGCGGCTTAGCAGGTGACAGAAGTGCCTCTTTTAGAGTTGTCGGGCAGTGCCCGTCATCGGCAGGTGAAGCCACCAGTGGATGTGCCACCGGCGGATGCTACGCATGACGTCTTATATGGAGACGTCAAGTCATGCCTGTTGCCGGCAGGTGATGCACGGTGGCTCTGGCGGTGGTGTCAAGTTTAGCCTGCTATAGTTGGATCGAAGGTGATGCGACAGTAGCGGGAGGCCGGCGGTATGGGACGTCTTTGTCTTGCGTTGTCTCCTACAGAGGTATCCGGCTATCGAGGCGTCGGTAGCTGGATAAGGGAGGATGGTACATATGGCTTCAACGACGAGCTTATGCACTCCGGTGGAAACACAAGATCTCCGAACAGGCAATGTCGTCGAAGCGCTTGTGTCGTGTCCTTGTTGAAGGTGGTGGAATGAAGCTTTGCTTTGGGGATGAAAATCCTAAGTTCAACCTTATGATGGACTCGCCATCATTAGCGCATGTGCGGAGATTCCTTCTTGAAGGCATAGCCTAGGAGTTGTGTATTTTTTGTTTATGTTGTGTCTTGTATCATAGGGTTAGTGGCTATCTAGGGAAGTTACTGTCGCGATGTATACAGCCTTACTGTTTGTTTTTCGCTTTTTTTTGGGTCGACGATGTTCGGCTGCTTGATTTTACACTATTAATAATATATGGCTGCATGCATCATCCTAATGTATAGGCTGGGGATATTCTCCTTTTCATAAAAACTAAAATAAATAGATTTTCGCGCATGCATGAACAAACAGCATGGTGCTTAACTTGCTCGCTGAGGAACATTAGAAAATCTGAAGAAACCACGTGAAATATGGGGCGGGTTGCTGTTTAACTAAGCTTATCACTCCATGGAAACAAACTCACGCTTTTCTTGGGATATATATTTACGACCAGTATTTTTTTCTTAATTGCAATATGTTAATTAATATTAATTGCATGAATTAATGAATCTCATTTGAAAGGGGATGTAGCTCAATTGGTAGAGTGCTAATCAATGCGGAATAGAGGCACAGGGTTTGATTCCTGGCATCTTCATCGTTATTTTTATCGTTCTTCTTTCTTGCAAAATTAAATCATATTCATTTTTTAGCGCGCGGAATTAAATCATCTGCCAACAAGAAAATAACAAAAAAAAAAGGTTATGCCGCCGTGCATGGGTTGACTCCAGGGTACAAATTTTTTTTTTTTTGAGATGACGCATAGTCCGTGTTTTCCAAACAAAGGGGAAGCACAACCCGTGCTTTCTCAAAAGGAAAAAACACAACATGTGTTTCCTGGAAAGGGAAATGCACTGTTCTGCTCTCCTAAAAAATAAATGAAAAGCAGAACTGTGCTTTCGGGTATCTTCTTTCCTTCAGTTTTGGTCTTTTTCTGATTACGGTCTTTTTATTTTATTTTCTTTTGGCTTCCAGGTTTTTTGTTTTGGTTTTTATTTGGTTTCTTTTCTTTCTTTCATGAAAAAGAACATTGAAACCTATTAACAAAGGATATAGTTTTAATGATCTCCCCACAAGAAATCAATGATGAAAACCGTTTGTGATTTTGGTTAAAGAGATAAAACATTTCGAAAAAAAATCTACACTAAAAGGAAAACACGCAGGTTGCAACAAGTGGTGCACTGCTGGCATTCGTCATTGCCAAAATTGGACACAACACCAACAAATTGCTGGTCGGGCACCTGCCGACCGCAATGTCGTGACCGTCTAGCGCATGGAGCGCGAACAGAATCCAAAGGTCTTCAGAACGATGTCCCAAAGAGGGAAGTGATAATGTCGACACAATCGCCCGACCTGACCGGGCCATAGCCTTTCACCTGAAGAACTGGATCTGAGGGTGTGCAGGGGATTGAATCCACGGCAGCGCCTCCGAGGAGGTCAAACGATGTCCATGACGTCGGCACCGTCAACCGGCAAGAGCCTGACAACCTTTCTCCTAGAGCACAACCCAACACCACACCTGACACCCCAACACACCACACCTCCTCTAGCCCACACAACTCCCAGGAAGGGAGCGCGTCAGCAACACCTGAGAGCCACCATGAGCCTCATCTCGCCACCGGGCAATGTCGACGGGCCAGATCCGGCGAGCCCGACTGGATCTGACACCCGCCCAGTCGTACCGCCACGGAGCCACCACAGATTATTGTCTGATAGAAGGCCGAGGTCCATGCAGCATCCTCATCAGCGCCCGCCGATGGAGACGGCCCACGGATGCGGGCAAACCTGCCTGAGAGTTGGGGCTGCCACCCCGCCACATCTCACCGGGCGGATCTGCTGAACCGAAGCATGCCACCGCCGCAGCCGCAGCATCCCGCCAGTGGTCATCGCCGAGCAGCCAAGCCAACACACCCGCAGCTTCCACCCAACTGTGGCGAGGGAGGGAGCGGAATGGGGTGGCGGTTATCTGTGATGTGTATGTATTCAGTTAACTGGTTTGTTCGCTAGGAAGAAAACGACTGTTTTGGGTGTGTATCTAAACAGACCGTGTAAAATCAGTGCGTGTTGGCGTTTAACTAATTATTGGATTAAAATAAACTCATGCTTTTTCTTGGGATAGTAAAGACCAATAGTACTTTTCTTAATCACAAGTAATTAAATACTTAATATTGAAACCACAAATTAATTTATTGCATATGAATGGGGATGTAACTCAATTGGTTGAGCGCTAATCTATGTTGGATAGAGGCACGGGGATCGATACCTCGCATCTCCATTTTTATTTTGTTTTCTTCTGTCGTTTGATTATTTTTTCCTGCATAAATTTTTTTATCCTTCGTAATTGACCGGAAAGCATGAAAGAAAAGGAAAATCAGTGACGCTGCATGTACTGCTGCTTGGATCTTCTAATTGGATAGTTGGAGGCTCAGGGTAGCGTTGACGTTGCTCTCACGCCATTCATTGGATAGCTGCAGCTTCAGCGATGTCATCCATTGGATAGATAGTAGCCAGCACACAAATTAACTTTGTTTGTACCCTTCGCTGGCTGAACTGGCCATGTGTTGTTGTGTCTTGGTTGACTGTTTTGTCAAGTACAGCCTCCCTTGGTGCATATATACTAGCAAAAGGACCCGTGCGTTGCAACGGGAGAAAAGAAATCCTTATCATCAAAAAAATATTTGCAAAGGAAAATTCGCCGCACATTCTTCTCCGTGGAGCAATAGTTCTTCTCAAATATGCTCATGTGTTGTAACGGAGAAAACACAATAAAACGACCCAAAACCCTGCCCATTTAAAACACAATATTATTTTCTTTTCCTTTTTCATTTTCGTTTTTCCTGTTCCTTTTCTTTCCTTTTTATGTTTTTTAGATTCCTTATTTATTTTCATTCCTATTTTTTCATTTTCATTTTTTGTTCAAAAATGTTTGAAAATTCAAAACATGTTTGCCTTTTCCAAATTTGTTTGTTTATTCACAAAATATTCTAGTTTAGTAAAATTCAGAAATTCATCAAAGTTCAGAAAATTCAAATTTTGTTCGCATGTTTCAAAAATGTTCTAAAATTTAAAAAATGTTCGTGGTTATATAAAATTATCAAAATTCAACAAAGGCTGTGTATTCAAATTTTGTTCGTGAATTCAAAAAATTCGCACTTTAAAATATTGTTCGTGTACTATTTGTTTTATATTTGTCAACGTTATTTTAGTTTGAAAATGTGCTGGAATTTCAAGAAAGATTACTGCTTCTAAATATCGATCAATATTCAAAAAGATTGTGTTTTCAATATTTGTTCATAAATACAAAAATGTTCAAATTTTAGAAAAATGTTCAGAATGTTTCTGCTAAAAAATTTCACAACTTTTCTGAAAATGTTCCCGTTTCCATACAATATTCATGTTTTAATTTTTTGTGTTTAAAAATATGTTCCCTTTTGAAAATTGTTCAAAATTTTCTAAAAATTGTTCAAAATTTTCTAAAAATTGTTCTTATTTTCAATTTTTGTTCGGCTGTTTTAAAAAATGTTCTCGTCTGAACAATTTCCATTTGGCATTTTTAAAATGTTCCTGTTTTCAGAAAAAAGTGTTCATGATTTCGAAAAGTGTTTCAATTTTGTAAAACAAATCGCAAATTTGGACAGTTTTTGCGCTTCACAAACACTCAGTTTTTTTTAAAAAAAACTGCTTTCAAAATTCCAAAATTAATTCGGATCTGCGCTGCCTATTGGTTCTTATAGGTTGACGCTGTAGCATAATCAGAAAATCTCGCTGGCTAAGGTGGTTGCGGCTCGTGGTTGGCAGCATGAGATCGCTAGATCGATTCCCAGCGAAGTCGATTTTTTTTGGAGCTACAGATGTTCGCTGGAGGTCATGGGCCGGCCCAGTCAGAGGCCGCCTGTGCGAAACTGCGTCTCTTCGCCGCAAAGAGCGGCACATAGGAGGTCCCGGTCGGGAGTTCGATCCTTTATGGCAGCATATCTTTTTTGTCTCTCGGGTCGCATGTATTTCCTGAGCTGCCACGGCAGCCGGCCCATATAACAGCGGGTTGAGGCCCAGGTGTGCTCGCGAATCAATACGTACGGAACCGGACGGAAATTACGGGAGCGAGGTGAACGGACGGAAATTTAGTACCACCTCGAATATGTTTTAAATTCAAACTGAAAACGTAAAATCACGGCAAGAAGCGTATTGTGACGGTGAACCCGAAGACCCAATCCGTGCTTTATTATTAGGGAGAGATATAGCTTTCACGCCTGCTCAATGGCATGTTGTTTAGCTCGCTAGCCGAGGAAGGTCGGCATATCTGAAGAAACCACGTAAAATCTGGGGTGGGCTGCCGTTTAACTAGTCATATCCTTCCTTGGAAACAAACTCACACTTTTCTTCAGATTGCAATCAGTTAATTAATATTAATTGAATTTAAGTATTGTAATGCCTTCGAAAGGGGATGTAGCTAAATTGGTAGAGCACTAATCAATGCGGAATAGAGTCACGGGGTTTGATTCCTCGCATCTCCAATTTTAATTTATCGCCATTTTTTCCCTGCAAACTTAAATCACCAGCCAGCAAGAAGATAAAAAACACTCTTTTGAGTAAAAGAAAAAGAAAGACTATACCATCGTGCATGGGCTGATTCCCCTGCAAGCCACGGGCTAGGTCCAAAATAGCCAACTAATGTGGAGACAGGCAGACAGTGTTAGACTTTGCTCATTCCTATTTTTTATTATCATTTTTGCGAGGGATTTTGCTCTTTTGTTTTGATCTTTTGGGGGGTCTTTCCGATTAATCCTTGATATGCTTTGTTCTAAAAACTATATTTTGACATGCACTTCTTCTTTTTTGGGGAGGAAAAGAGAGTTCTTCCATTATGATAAGTTACATTTTTGAGACGAGTTCCTCACAACAAAGACGACCTGAGTGCTTCCATCCTGCAGTGTAGGCTTCCGTACGGCTGTAGTTTGCCAATTGATGTGCTACCCTATTTTGATCTCTACTAGTTTTCCGAGGAACAAACTCCCTAACTTCAATATAAGCTTTAATCTAATCAGCTAGATGACTGTAGGCCGACCTGGAGAGAGTCTCACCCGAGAGGATGGACAACGCAGTCAACGAATCTGCTTGAACAATCAATGGACTACCCGAATGTTGAATGGCCGGTACCATACCCTACATAAGTGCATGAATTTCTGCTTCCAGGGCTTCATTGCAGTGCAAGGTATACCTATACGCGGCAAATATAACTGATCCGTCCTCCCTGTGAAGCACCATGCTAGCTGAAGCATGGCCGTCCTGGCTTGAGATGGAGTCATCGAAAGACAACGTCACCAAGCCCATTGGCGGTGGTGGCCAAGGGAAGGGGGGCTTGGCAGGCCTTACAGTACATTTTACTGGATTGCCCTCATCCATCAGCATCTTCCCCTTGATGATTTCCTCCATACAATAGCTTCTGACCAAATTTAGCGACTTCTAATAGCTGAAAGATAATCCACAATTACTTCCATTGGATTGCATTCTCCCTGTGCGTTATATCATCGCGAAGGTGCCATATTGGCAAGATAGTCATGATCACTAAGTCCCTAGCCTGGACCATACCCTTTGACAACAGCTGCACAAACCAGTCTTTGTCAGAATCCATTAGTAGCGCATCGTCAGGCAACAGCCAAATTATTTCGGAGACCCTCCCAAACACCTCGAGCATGCATGCACGTGATCAACGCATGCAAAGCTGCTTTCTCTCCCCGTTCCATAAATAGGACATGAGCTCTGTGTACAGATATGACAATGAGATTTACTTAGGTTGCGGCCAACGCACCTGTTGCCGTTTTCCGCGCCATGATACACATCTTTAGAGGAACTTCTGATTTCCAAATTGAATTCCGTACCAATCTGTCGACATCCGGCCTTGTGCTGTATGCACCCCCGCGTCCGATTCATGGGCCGGTAAGCACTTTTGATGGTGAAATTCCCATGCGGCCCGGGGAACCAGCCGATGAAGTCTTGGTGGCTTATATATTTTTGGAACGATCATGATCAATACAAACACCGGGTGATTATTCAATTTGTCTCTCACAATTCCTTGGAACAGATTTAAACAAACTCACGCTTATTCTTGGGATGTTAACGACGAACACTAGTACTAGTATTTTTCTTGATCGCAAGTAATTAATTCATTCATATAACTACCATTTCTAATTTATTGGAAGAATGAGAGCGGGGATGTAGCTCAATTGGTAGAGCGCTAATCTAAGTTGGATGGAGGCACGGGGATCGATACCTCGCATCTCCATTTCTATTTTTTTGATTTCTGTCGATTGCATTCATATAATTGGTCGGCAAGCATGAAATAGAAGGTAACTCTGTGACGCTGCTTGGTTATTCAACTTGGCTGAAAGTTGGATGCTCAGGGCAGCGTTGCGTGGGCCTTGCCATCACGCCATTCGTTGTGACTATTGATAATTGGATAGACCGGAGAAGCTCCAGCTTTCAACGATGTCAACATCTGTACCCAACCTGATCTTGTGTGATGGATAGTAGCGAGCACACAAATTGACTTTGCTTGTACCCTTCGCTGGCTGAACTGGCCATGTATCGCCATGTCTCGGTTGACTGTTTTGTTTGTTATTACAGGAAGAAACTAGTTTAAGTACAGCCTCCGTGGGTGCATATATAGTTTTCACGCCTACTAAGCTCGCCTGGTGCTTAGCTCGCTCACTCAGGAACGTCGGCATATCTGAACAAACCATGTAAAATCTGGGGCAGGTCGCCGTTTTACTAAGCTTTATCACTCCATGGAAACAAACATACACTTTTCTTCGGATATATATTTAGGATCAGTATTTTTCTTGATTGCAGTCAGTTAAATAATAGAAACACGCTTCTCTGTTCTATGTGTACCCGGTCGGGTCTAATCAGTTACTCATGACTGACATGGTGGGCTAGTTCCGTGGGTGTACTGATATGATTTGGTAGTGAACTAGAAGTAATATGCGCGCTTTTCCACATGAGCACGACATGAATTGCATGCTCTGTCCTAAGATGTTTTGCAAAGAGCTTGCGTGTAACAAATTACAATTTGGATAATTTGGATATAGGCACAATTATTCACAAATGATAAACTATTTCTTTTAGGTAAAGGATCATTGGTTTTAACATTCAACAAAAGAATAAATCTCTGATTACGTTAACAAAACCTGAGCACTACAAAATAATGCAGAAAAATATTAAAATAGTGCAAACAACTCATCGAAAATCGGTACCAAGACCACTAACTTTGATAGGAAAAAGAGGAGAAAAACCAAATTTTAAACAACATAGTAACTTACTGTCCTAAGCCATTCTATTTAGTACAGGTAGTAACTATGTCAGAACCAAATGTGTCTTGCTGCATGCTTTTCCTTTTTCGTTGTCAATGAAACTCACAGTTTTATATCCGTTTTAAGCAAAAGTCCAGTAATATGACAATTACAATTCTGAATGTATACTAACAACTTTATTATCTAATAAATAATGTAGTTTTGCTATGAAAAAACAAAATTAGTTTCAGACCAACAAACACGAAAGGTAACGAACTTGGATCAATAAGTGTAAGTAGGCACAAGAATACAATAAAGTTCATAACTTACTGAATTTTTTTGCCTAGTCGCATTAACTATCACCTTCCTCCCTCCTCGGGCCAACACTTTTATCTCCTGAACAAGGCAAGCGTCACGTAATCTATTTGTGGTGATCTGATTAATCATCCTCGCCGCCTCCGAGCAATCCATTTTTAAGATAAACAGTAGCGAGCTCCATTCCAGAGCAAGCATGACACCCTCTCATGCATGCTTCCAACTCGGCAATGAGTGCACCATCGCATGTGAAGATGTGTCTACAGGAGCTGAAGATTATGTCATCAGCGCTATCTCGTAGTACCATACTTGCGCCTACATTCTCGGCATATTCAACGAAATCCCCGTCCACATTGAGTTTGATACAACCCGCTGGTGGTGGCTTCCATTGCTCGTTCAGGGGTGTGCTAGCACAACCACTAGCTCGTGCACAATGCGACAACAGTCATTCGATCACAGTTAACCTTAATGATTGAGTGTATTTGGTTTTCGGGCTCAGCATCCACAGTTAAAGTGTAGAAGTAATTTTTCCAATAGAGGGAAGCAATTTATTGGCCATGTAGTGAGTAGTCACATTGTGATAGAGTTGGGAACAAAATCGTGATCCGAGTTGGAAATATTTTCCAACAGTTGTATTGCACGGGACTAGCAACGGCTTGGTAGATGCTACTAAGATTGTGCATATTCAAAAGCTACATGTGTTAGTTCATGTTCAGAAATTTTCATGAGCACAGAGCATTGGTTAATCCATTGAATTGCTAAAATTTGTTTGTTACATGATAGACCTACGATGTGAAATTGGTGTATGAATCATTTATTTGTTTCATCTACCTTTCTTGTGGGCATTTACCTAGCATAAGAGCAACGTACTCATCCTTGTGAATTCAGCCAGCCGTGACAAGAGCTCGACGGAGTCGGCGTTGGCGTGTGTGTGCTTTGCAACCAGTGCGTCGTCTCGTCCTCCAGCTCTGCCTTGTATGTTCGCCGCCTGCGTGGTGCCTTGTTCTCGTCACTCGGCGTGGACAAATAAAGCGATGCTGGGCACAATGAGAGAGAGAGACGAGCAGCAGCACGAGCGCCCCGGCAGTCATGGCTATATCGTCCAGAGTCGTCGCCTTGTCGGCATGGCCGGAGACAATACCGGAGCAGTGCCACCAACACGGGAGGCTCGTCGTGGAAGGGCACCACCAACTGGGCGCTGGGCTGGGTCTTCGAGTGGGGCGGCGAAGGGCAGGCTCGCTGCGGCTGCTGCCATGTCACCGTTACGTGATGCAAAGATTGCATAAGGCCGCCGTGAGCGAGCCAGAACACCTCACCTGTAAAGATTTTTTCGGCGTGAACCTCATTACAAAAACCAACTCGCCTTCAATTTTGTTTGATAGAAAGCAGTTAGTTTGAGTATAGCGTCCCTGGGCTAAATCATGCGATCAAAACTAACTCACGCTTTTCTTGGGATATTTACTAGTACCAATATTTTTCTTCATCACGGTTATAATTAACTAATATTAATTTCTTTAATTACTACTATATATGTGAAGGGGGATGTAGCTCAATTGGTAGAGCGCTAATCAATGCTGAATAGAGGCACGGGGTTCGATTCCTCGCATCTCCAATTTCTATTTTGTAACTAATTATACTCCCTCCTATCTGAATCAATTGACGCGGCCTCTATACGATGTCCTATTAATTGGTTGAAGACGATACCTCCCATTTCTTTTTGGTCAATCTTTCTTTGCTTTAATGCTGAAAATAAAAATAAAAGGATAAAGATAAAGGAGAAATAGCAAGAGATGAGAGAAAAACCCAGTGGATCGTGACTATCTGCCACCCAGCCAATTCCCGTGAAGGCAAGTGGTCGCCTTGTCCATTACCTCAGCGGTGGTAGCATCTCCTCCTCCCGGAGCACCCTATTAGCGGCAGAGTACGCCGACAGGGAGTAGTGACGGCTGGACAAGCGCAATGCGGCGCGCCGGTTGGAGGTCACGGACTCCGATGTCCTGTTACCACACATGACGGGTGGGCCTGAAGCTGGCATAAGACTGGGCCCTGGCCGGCTCCAAGACGACACGGATACAAGCAAGCGCCATCTTCGCTCCCTCGACGGGGAGATGACCAAGTACGGCGAGGAGTGGTCTCTCAGCGAGACCTCCGCCCTCTCCCCCCGCCCACATCGTCGGTGGCCGCGGTCGCACTACGCGAGGCCCAGGAGGAAGCGGAGACGATCAACCGCAAGCGGCAGGCGGCTACCGGGAAGCCCCGTCATGACACCGTGCCCTTCTACTGCCCCAAGCCCAACGACTCCGACTCCGACTCCGACAATGGCTCCGACAACGATGACAGAGGAGCCGCAGGCGAGCCCAACATGGCCTATGAGGTCATCGTCAAGTATGGGTAGTGTAGGGTTGGCCTACGACCAAACGCCAGGGAGCACACGCGTCTCCTCTACGTGATTCACCGTCACACACAGCCAAGCAGCCAATCTTTCTCTTCCACACGGCCAAAGCGAAGCCTTCCTTCCATCCCTCTTCAAATCGTAGGTCCAGCTCCGCCCTCCCGCGCTCGCTTACACCACCAGCCCGGTGAGGGATGGCATACATGGGGTTGGAGTGAAGCACCAAGCGTGTGTCCGGCTGCTCCACCCCAGGTCGTCGGTGCCCTCCCAAAACCTCTCGGCTTCGCGCTAACCAACATATCTTGCTAATTCTATGGTTCAGTAATCTAAGGTAGTACCCTGTCTGGCTTTTAGCACGAAAGATTCATGTGCTTGTGGATCAGGGCTCCCTGATGCGGGTATTTGTAAGTCCAGTTCTAATCCTCCGGGGAGTCGGGGAGTACAGCTAATGTACATGTTGGGTTCCATTTGTGTCACTGTGTGTATCTCCCCTTCCGTGTGAGCTCCAATACGTCGGGAGTTCAGTCTGTCGATTGGATGTCCATGTTTGATGTTGACTTTCTTGTAATCATTTTGGTCTGAATAGAAATACTGGCCCTGCACATATGGCTCTGCCATAAATGGGTGTGGTCATGCTTAGACTTGGTGTCTACTAATCCACCCTCATCTTGGAAAATGTCCGTCGCATATTCAGTACTAGGTGTAGACGTTGTTATATCATCAGCGACCATCATACTTAAATTACACACGGCCGTATCAATGCTCGTGGCAGCGTTGCGTTGGCGTTGCCATCGCGCCATTCGGTGTGCGAGTATGGGTAATTGGATAGACCGGAGAAGCTCCAGCTTTCAGTGATCACATCGTTCCTACCCAACCTGATGTTGTGTGATGGATAGTAGCGAGCACACAAATTAACTTAGTTTGTGCCTTTCTCGCTGGCTGAACTGGCCATGTGTCCTCATGTGTCGGTTGATTGTTTTGTTTGTTACACGAATATAAACTAGTTTATGTACAGCATGCTCAATGGCATGGCACATGTATAGCTTTTCATGCCTGGTACGAGGCCTCCTGATTAGACGTAACCCCCTCGCGTCGCTCCCGCAAGCGACAGAGGGGGCGAACCCTCAGGGTTCGCCCGCTGCCTCCCAGCTCCCTCCCTCGCCACCGCCGGTGTGCGCCGCCGATCCAGTCAGTGTAGGCGGCGGCGGAGATTTCCCTTCTCCTCGGTCGATGTCGTGTGGCACAGGATGATGGCTTCGGCGATAACGTCAAGTGGATCCAAGGCACGGCGGTGCGGCGGCTCCCGTCGGCGGCGCTTGGCGGCGCGGGTGGAGATCGGCTTCGCGTAGCGTCTGCGGAGGGATGGACATTGCTAGAAGATGATGGTGGGGCTGGGCGTGGCCGGTGGCGGCGGCGCCCAGCCGGATCCGGTC